>JANHFT010006293.1:60122-70928 GCA_032467955.1 Pseudoxenodon macrops
AGAAGCAACTTAGAACTAAGGAGAAATTTCCTGACAGTGAGAACAATTAATCAGTGGAACAATTTGCCTCCAGAAGTAGTGAATGCTCCAACACTGGAAGTTTTTAAGAAGATGTTGGACAACCATTTGTCTGAAATGGGGATAAGGTTTTCCTGCCTGAGCAAGGGATTGGACTAGAAGACCTCCAAGGTCCCTTCCAATTCTGTTATTCTGGATATTGGGAGTCCTGGGTATTTGTTTTCCCCCATCCAGATGTTCTGCTCAGCCTCCCGCCTTCTTTCCTCTTTGACTGGGCTTCTTTTATTGGTTGTTTGCAGCAACCATGGGGGATCTATTTTTTTCCTTTTCCATGCACTGTGTAAGCTCCAGCTTCCCCTCCTTCCTTCCCTTTGTTTTCCAAGGGACTCTCTTGCTTAAGTGGCGCCAAGCAGCAACCGCTGCAAAGGAAAACTGAACTAGAGATGGGGAGCACAGACCAAAGGAGGTGATTGGAGGTGCTTGAAGAGGCAGCCTTGACTCTATGGGAAAGAACAGGCATCTGGGTTTCCTCAAGGTGATGGATGCTGCTCTCGCCTGCTGCTGCCTGCCCCATATTTGTCCTATTTGTGCAGCCTGAGAAGCAAAGCTTAAGCATCTATCTCGGCCCCTCCTTCCCCTGCTTCCCCTCCCTCTCTTCCTCCACCTTTCCTTTCCCTTCTTGTTCATTCAGAACAGATGATGCTCCGATCACATGGAGCCCATCTCCCTTCCTTCTCTTCCTTCCACCCCTTTAAATAGCTGTAATACAGGGAGAATTCATTTGTACTATACAGACAGAGAGGGAAGTAGCAGCAGCAGCAGCAACATAAGGCTCAGGGAGGGAAATTTAACAGGCGGCTGAGAAGACCGAGATGAAGACCAACATTTCTAACTGAGCGAACAAGGCATGGCTAAGAAGAGGGGGCGTGCACAGCGACTCTGCCTGTATCTTTTGTTACAGCAAGCAGGGAGAAAGAGGGAAGGGCACGGAGAGGCTGGGGTGAGAAGACCCCTACGCGTTTCTGGCGACAATGGCATGGGTCGGACCTTCACAGAATAAATTGGACTTTCATTCTCCAGTGGTTTCACCAGCCGCTGCCCGTGGAGGGTCTCCTTAGTTACCTTCCTTGTCAGGTAAGTTGGCTTCCACCCGCCCACTTCTTTGGGGTTGATTTATCTCTCGTGTTTCTGGAGGTTGAGGAAAACAAGCGATCCCAAGAACAAGAGGAGGGTGGTGGTAGTAGAAGATACCAAGGACCTTGCTTTCGGGTTGTCCACTTGTCGGAAGAGAATTGGGGTCTTGAAAAGAAGAAAGAGAAGAACAGCTAACTTCTGGCTGAGGGTATTGGGCGGGCCAAGCGGTGTGAAAAGTATCAGAAGTTATTCTGGATTTTGCGTTGGTGAAAGGACAGGGGGGGTGTAAGTGAAGAAGAAGACAGTGGTGGGGAGTGCAGTGGGTTTGAAATGCAGCTGCTGTGTGATGAGAAAGGTGCACGGGTGTTAGGCGAGGTGCCGTTGTTTGCCCGATGGGAATCCCACCTATCTTGCTTGTTTTAACCCTGCAAGATGAGATCAGTGTTGTAGATTCTGGACAATGCATTTTTCTATTCCACTTTGAATTGTTCGGAAAGGAAGTAGGAGGACCGCAGGCGATATCTCTCTGGCCTAAAGCATTGTTTGAATCCGAACATCTGAATCCAAATCTACATTCAGGATGTGATCCACGTTGCTTTTGATCTGGTCTGAATGCTGACACTCACGGATGAATTGGTCACTAATTGGCCGTTTGAATTTCACACTTCTTCCCCGTTAACCTTTCTGATTGACACGAAACGGGGGCCCAATTTAAATATCAAGCATGACCTGTAAATATGTGGTTTGTTTAAATCCAAGTCTTCCTTAATTACATATAGGCGAGCCTGGTTTTTATTTTATTTTTTTAGAAGGAAGGCATCTCCCAATCAAAGGAACTTAACCATTCCTGAACCCTACACTTTGGTTCCCCATAACTTCCGTCTTGTATGGGTATTTCTTCTGATGAACATGCCTAGAAAAATTCATATATTTTTTAATATGCACAAGGGGAATTTTTTTTTAAAGAGGCCACATAACTATAAGGAAGGTTCAGCTGCCTCTAAATGCCTCTTTCGTGCTAAGCAAACAAATCCTGCCTTGGAAGATCTAATGAGGCGTTACCTCCAGCAAGAATATTGCTTTCCATTCTTCAGCTGAGGATAGCCACAATTCAGGGAATTTTTATCTAGGGTTGGGGAAAACTCATAGTTTCTATGGTCATCATCTAGAATCTGATCATAAATATCTCGGGAGGAGAATTCCTTCCTTTAAAAAAAAATTTTTTTTTGCTGACGTGTACAGTAATATTTCTTTGTGAAATGCTGGTTTTATTAGGCTACCTGCATTTTGTTGTTATGGACAATGCCATGCTATTTTGTTAGATACTGGGTGGCTTGATAAACGCAAATGAGGAGTTTTATTATAGTCAACTATTCAAAATCTTAGCTTAGGTCAGGGGTAGGCAACCCTTGGCTCTGGAGCCGCATGTGGCTCTTTCATCCCTCTGCTGTGGCTCCTTGTCGCTGGTCGGCTTCACAATTGATAGGGCTTTTGGTTAGGACAGGTAGAGGAAAAAGGACTCTGCACTAGGAGGAGACTCTATGGTGGGGGAACCGGACTTCCGGTCGCCTCCAGAATTGAATGGGGGCTTCCAGTTAGGACCTTTGTGGCTCTTTGACTGTTTAAGGTTGCCGACCCCTGATCTAAGGAAACCGTTTTTGTGTTGAATTTATATTTTACTGACAAAGAAATTAGAATATAAATAAAATATAAATTCCACACAAAAATAGTTCGCTGCGAAAGCGACTGCCTGTGAAGGCTCATGGATTGGGGCTGAAAGGCGAAAGAGGAAGCAGTGTGCTCCGTTCCACATTTGGGTAGACCAGGTTGCCCTGATCCACTGATCTCACTGGACAAAAACACTTAATCTAAGCAAACAGCACCAAAGAATTAATGATGCACAACAGCAAGTCGCACCTGTTAACATGCTGCATTATATTTCCTGGCCAAGCCAACTGGACTTTTAATTGTCCTCGGTGCTCAATAAAGAAATCTACCAAAGTTCTGGTAATAGTGGCTGACGTATGGAAGAAAAAAGCCGGAATCCAGAGAATAGCTCCATCCAGCTTCTTCAAGCTTAGAAAAAAGTTATTGCGATCTTGAATGGTCAAAAGATTGTTATAATACTTCTCCAGAATGCTCGGGTTAAAAGTGGTGATGTTGGTTTTCCTTCCGACGTCTTTCTGGAAGGCTTCGGTGGGGGCAAAATTGCAACGGAAAACAAAATCGTATTTGTCTATTTCCTGCCCGCACTGGCTGCCCAGAAGAATCCCGCTGTTTCCCACGACAGCGCAAATGTTGTAGTGCTTGTTCTGAATCGGCGAGACATCTGGAAGCAACAGGCGGAAGCTGTTGCTGATGGAGAAGACGTACTTATGGCTGGAATAATCGTAATGCATCAGCTGTCCAATCCGTACCATGCTCTTCGTCAGAGAAAAGTTTTTGATCACGTCAACGTGCTGAAGGATTTCTCGTCTGAAAATAACAACAGAGAAACAATGACAATGAATGGCCTCACCTGAAACATCCAATTGTCGGCCTGCTTTTAATATTAAAAAACAAACAAAACACGGGGATCTCAAACTTTCCGTACACAGGCAGTTCTCGACTGACGGGCACAATTGAGCCCAGAATTTCTGTTCCTAAGTGAGACGTTTGCTAAGTGAATTTTGCACCATGTTATGACCTGTTTAAGTGAATCACTGCAGTTGTTAAATTAGTAGCACTAGCACTTGGACTGATATACCGCTTTTCAGTGCTTTTACAGTCCTCTCTAAGCGGTTTTACAGAGTCAGCCTATTGCCCCCAACAATCTGGGTCCTCTTTTTACCCACCTCGGAAGGATGGAAGGCTGAGTCAACCTTGAGCCTGGTGAGATTTGAACTGCTGAACTGCAGCTAGCAGTCAGCTGAAGTAGCCTTCAGTACTGCGCTCTAACCACTGTGCCACCTCAGCTCTCTAAACAAGAAATTGAAGCAATTCCTCCCCATTAGAGCTATCAGATTCTCAGTCCTTAAGCATGAAGATCCTTGGGTGATCCATCCAGAGAAGTAAACCTCTTCTCTAGAAATTGCCCCTGTGGGAAAGAAAAACTCACCATCCAAGAATAAAATATCTGTAGAGTAACTTCAGTTGGGCAGAATCCTAACAGATCTGGTGAGCATCTTCTGGTGTTTCTGACATAGAAAAGTATTCTCAACAGCCAAAAAAGCAGACTTGGCTAAAAATGTTTCAATTCAAGCTACTTCCTCACCATGGACAATATATGACATTTTATGGGAATAGGCCACCTGTGCATTCCTTACCTTATTCCCTAGTCTCCTGTAAGTTTTCACCCCACACTTGTCACATGTTGGAAGTCAGATGAGTGAAACCTGCTGATTTCAACTAGACTGTCTCAATGTTCATCTACTTTAGATATAATGAATGTCTGTATGGAAATAAAATAAAAAACTTTTTAAAAAAAGATATAGTTCATGAAGACAGCCTATCAGCTCCTATCAAAATTCCAACTTGATTCCTCTTTTCAAAAAAAAGATTGGCTACTAATGGAGCTCTAAGAACAAAAAATGATTTCAGCAGTTTGTCCCTCATTGTAAACACAGAAAGGAGCAGCAAAATGTGGAGGCCTTGCACAAAAAGCCAATTGCACCCATTCTTGGATTTGGAAACCATGCCTTAATCATTCCCATTTAGATTACAACAATCTGATCTACATGGCACTGTCCTTGAAGACTAACCAGAAACTGTAACTACTCCACAATGCAGCAGCACATGCGGTTTTGGATACACCATGGTTCATCCAAGTAACACCACTGCTGCATGATCTGCTCTGGCTCCCAGTTGCTTTCTGGGTGCAATTCAAGGGGTTGATTATCACCTTTAAAGTCCTACATGGCACAGGGCCAAATTACTTGCAGAACTGCATCTCCTTGAGGGTATCTACCTGTCCTGCTAGGTTAGATAGGGTGGGCAAGCTCCAGAGCATCTGATGCAGAGGTGGGTTCCTATCGGTTCGGACCAGTTCTACCGAGTAGGTAGTAGGCCGCTGATGACATAATGGAGCCGGTTCTACTGCTCCGTGGTTGCTGCCATCTTTTTTTTAAATATTTTTTTAAAACATTTTTTTTAGATTTTTTTCTTCTGCACATACGCAGAAGATGAGTTTCCGGCACTGCGCATGCATCACCATCTTGTTTTCGGCCTATTTTGGTGGTGGGGATTTTGGGGGGATTTTTTTACTGCGTATGCGTGCGCGTGAGGTGGGCCCATGCGGTGCAGGAGGCAGCGAACCGCCGGCAAGGTAAGTTACAACCCACGCCTGATCTGATGGGACCTCAGAGTCTTTTGGGGTGTTTGCCTCAGCCTTTTGGAAGAGGCTCCTACTGAAGATCTGAAGGATTCCTACCCTTTTAACATTCCAGAAGGCTGTGAAGACTTGGCTCTTCCCCCAAACCATTGGATGCGACTGAGCTGTAAGCGGTCTGGCACTGGAGGGAAAAGATATCTTTGTTTTTAGTGATGCTTTATGGATTGTTGTGAGTAAATAAACAAACAAAGTAAGAAATAGGGAGGAACAAGGGGGGAAACAAATTAAGAATTTATAAAATATTGGACGTTTGGTCCCAAAAGGACAACATTTTTGGGTTGGAGCTTTTTGGGACAACCATGACCTGGATGACTAAGAATCTCCATAAACATTGCACTTCTGGAAAAACAATGAAGGAATGAAGACAGTTCCCTGAGATTGGAGCTGATGATCATAGCAAAAAGAGATGCCAGTGAACGGATGGGCTCCTCAGAATTCCTTTCCAGATCACGTTAAGGAAATTAGGATCATCCTCAAATTTGCTCTACTCAGAGCCTCCACGATAAGAGATAGTAATATAGTTATCTCCTGTTCTTTTGAGAACTCTGTGATCTGAGGCTGTTCATCTACTCGTCTTAATGACTTTAGGAAGTTGCTTGTCAATAGTTTCTGGATGTTAAGAACCTTTCAAAAGACAAAGTGTATTAGCTCAGAAGCCTTGCCTTCTACCCTAGATGAAAGAAGCTCTAGGTTAGTTTAAGGATTAGCAAGAAAAGCCTTAATTTATGGAAAACAGCAAAAAGGAGAACTGAAATGTTGATTTTGGAAAATCAAAGGGCTAGAAGTATTTGAAAGAATATTTCCTGTGGGATGTTTTAAAATGTATGAAGGAATATATGAAGTCTTTGCAGTTAACTGTAGGAAATCCCCCTGTGAAAAAGTTTTGTTGATTTGAAAATAAGAGGGGAGTTGAAGACTGGCTGGAGGGAATAAAAAAATATTCTTAAATATTAGACCAACTAATATAATAAGGTATTTGACTTTAGAAGAAATTAAGGCTGTTTGGGATCAATGGTCTCAGAAGTTACAATATTGCTTGATACTACAGAAGAACAATTGATGAAAACAAAGACCAAGATTGATTTGAATGTGGATTTCAATTTTAAAAAAAATGATACATTACAAAAGTGATGCAGAAAGATCTGAAAATGGATTTTAAAATGCCAGACTATAAAACCGATATGGAAAATTATGCTAAAATAGATTTTACAAATGAAACCAGTCAATGTTTTAATAATTAAAAGGAACATGCAAATAATAGATCAGAAGAGTGACATGGAAAACCTTCTCATTTTGGATTTACAAAAAACTGGTGTTAAATTTACCAAGCTGTTCCTGAATTTAATCAGGATTGAATAACAAAATCTTTAAAGAATGGTTGAGAAAGAATTCTTTTGTTTTATATTTTAGGGGAAATAATTAATTGTATTAAAATTAGATTTATTTGATTAAGGGTAAATATGTATGTTATTATTTCTGATAGCTCTTAATAAATCTTTCCTGATTAGGACTGATTTTTTTAATCATTTCATTATTCATAAGGGATGAGATTTTGGAAGAAAATATCTTTTTCATTATTGTTATTGTTGAAATACTAGAGACAGTTTTAAGCTACTGAAATTGCGTATACTTCTCTGAAGTGAGGAGGACTCATCTTTTATGTATCCTTTGTTTACTTTTTTCCCCTCTCTCAATCTTTTCTGCATTTTTTCTTTTCCATATTTTCTCTAGTTTGCATTACTCTTTTATCTTTATATTTGTAAACTTTAATTTAAAAAATTAAAAGGGATATATGAAATATGAAGAAAAAAGAAAAAGATCCATTATTCTTATGTTAGACTAACAAATATAATAGTAACACAGTTTAATGAAATAGAAAGGTGATACCTTATTTTATTTTCTAAATAAAAGAAAACGTGAGAGAGATTTTTAAACAGGACATATGCCTACTTGTTTATTTATATCTCACCTTTATTTTTATAAATAGCTCAAGGCATTAAACAAAACTAAACCTACTTCCTCCTCCTATTTTCCCACAAATATAACCCTGCGAGGTGGGTTGGGCTTAGAGATAGGGACTGGCCCAAAGCTACCTGGCTTTCATGCATAAGGCAGGATTAGAACTCATATCTCCCAGTTAACCATGGGAATTGGTCAACATTTTCTTCTGGTCTGTTATGCTAGCAACAGATTGCTCAGAGTTCTGATCCATATGGCAAATATTTGTTTGCATATCAATACTGGATCTGACTACTATTTAATTCATATTAATTCTATGTTGTACTAATCCTCTGGAAATCTAATTTTGTGTAGAGATTCAAAAAATTTAGTTGGTTGTCACTAGGTGGCAGCAAGAAACCATTTTAGATTTAACTAGAGAGAATCAGGAAAAAGTCATTAACAGTTTATTCTCTCTGTGTGTGTCTCTGTCTGTCTGTCTGTCTGTCTGTCTGTCTCTCTCTCTCTCTCTCTCTCTCTCTCTCTCAGAAAGAAAAAGAAAAAAATTAATGAAAGACAATAATGTATGATAAACCCCCCCAAAAAAATATAAAATATGAAAAAAAGAAAATTATATATATAATTTTAGCTTATCCCGCCTCATAAGATTGTTGTTGAGGGAAAATCAGAGGAGGAAGAGGTATTAAGTATGTTAACCGGCTTGAGTTTAAAATAGAATGGAATAGAATAGAATAGAATAGAATAGAATAGAATAGAATAGAATAGAATAGGGATGGAATAGAATAGAATAGAATAGAATAGAATTCTTTATTGGCCAAGCGAGATTGGACAGACAAGGAATTTGTCTTTACTTATAAAAGAGTTACTTATAAAATAATAAAGTTAGGATAAAAATCTAATAAATAATAATCACTTTTTAAAAAATCATAAATATCTTCCATCCAGGACTTCAAGTCAGGTCCACAAAAGTTTTCCCCCTGAAGTCAAACAGTCTTCTCCACTCCTGCCTCAATCCTAAGCTTTTCATACATCAGCAGGTTCAATATTTTCAGGATATAATTCAGTGTCGCCATTTGAAACACCTTTGTCCTTTACCTTATTTTTTTTCTCAGCACTTTATTTTCGATGCTATGTATAGCAAACCACAAGGGGTCAACATAGAGCAGGCTCAAAATATTTTAATACATTTTTCTGCCTTGAGTTCAGCATTAAAAAAACAACAACCCTCCTATCCCTGAATGAAGCTGCAAGGTTGGTTGTAATAAAGGATTATACCTTCTTTGTAATGGACAATTATCTGAAATTATTTCAGCCTGTCCTCTGAGCAGGGAGGAATGGGTTCAGATTACAAAGGGTGCTTGAAAGAAGAGACTTGGCATAGGGCGGGTGTCTGCAACCTGTGGCTCCAGAGCCGCATGCAGCTCTTTCACCCCTCTGCTGCGGCTCCCTGTGGCCCTCTCAGGGATGAAAGCTGTCATCCTATCACAGAGGTGGTGATGGGCGGAGCAACAGGATTCTGCCTTCGTCGTGGACTTTGCTGTTGCCGCCAGCAAAGAGGTCTGTTGCCCTGTCGCCGGGGGGTGGGCGGATCTTGAGAGAGAGGAGAAGATAGAAAGATGAGAGAGAGATGAAAGAGAGAGATGGGAAAAAGAGAGAAAGGAGAAGCAGAGAGAGACCTGTTTCCCATAGAAAAGAAAACACCGGGAGCCACAAAACCTGGGTAGGCATGGCTGGGGGTGGTGATGGTCATGTGACTGGGTGGGAGTGAGTGACATCGAGTTGGCCACGCCCACCCAGGTTTTGTGGCTCCTGGTGTTTTGTTTTCTGTGGGAAACGGATCCAAGTGCCTCTTTGAGTGTTTAACGTTGCAGACCTTTGAGTCTAACTAGATGTTTGAATTACGTTACCCGCCGCGACTTCCCTTCAACTTTGTTGTTTGCGGCTGATAGAAAACGATACCTAAAACTTCTGCTGGGCACAAATTGCCTCACCGTGACATTGATGGAAGAGGCTGATTTCTCTGGGGCTTCTGCTATGTAATGCAGGATAATGTAAATCAATTCGGGGCATAGCCGAGAAGCAGAGTTTCTCCTTGTTTTGCACAAAGTTACTCTTAGAATTTCCATAAGTCTGTCGCTCTTCTCCAGTCTGTCACAGTTAGAGGAACTTCAATTTCTCAAAAGGGCTTTTTCCCCACCCCCTTGCTTGGAAAAGGAGACTTCTGTTTTCCATTGTAATTCTCGGTGGTGATTTTGAATTTCCTGGGGGTTGTTTTTGAGCTGCTTTCATCGATGCAAAGTGGAAAGGCGCTGCTTATTTCATTGTTTCTTGCTTACACCTTCCCTTCATCGTTCTGCAGACTTGCAGTGCTGACTGTCTCTTCTGGTTCTGAGAAAAACAAACCCAAAAAAATCAAACCAGCCCAGAGATATTTCACAAGAAGAATCCTCCACTCCTCTGCTCGTAACAGAATACCTGATGCCACCAGGCTTGAAATTTTGGGCTTAGACAACTTAGAACTATGCCACCTTCGATCCGACCTAAGTGTAGTACATAACATTATCTGCTACAATGTCCTTCCTGTCAATGAATACTTCAGCTTCAACCACAACAACACATAAGCACACAATAGATACGAACTTATGGTAAACCGCTCCAAACTCGATTGCAGGAAATACGACTTCAGCAACAGGAGTGGTCAATGCCTGGAACGCAATACCTCATTCTGTGGGTTCCTCCCTAAATCCCCAATACTTTAACCTTAGACAGTCTACTATAAACCTCACCCCATTCCTAAGAGGTCTTTAAGGGGCGTGCATAAGCGCACAAGCATGCCTACCACCCCTGTCCTTATATCAGAGGTGGGTTCTGAATTTTCTTACCGCCGATTCACTCAAGGTCGTGCCTCAAGCGGGTGAGTGAGCATACACGTGGCAGTCAAAAACTATCTTCTGTGCATGTGCAGAAGCAAAAAATCCAAGATGGCGACGCCCACGGAGCCACTGATAGAACTGGCTCAGTGACATCATTGCGGAGTTACTACCTACTCTATAGAACCAAATAGAACCGGTAGGAACCCACCTCTGTCTAATATTCTCTTTTATTCGCATCCGTTTCATGTATTCATAATCAGGTTTATACTTGTATCGGTTATCTAATACATGCTTGATGAAATAAAATAAATACCGTATTTTTCTGGGTATAAGACGCACCATTTCTCCCCCTAATTGGGGCTGATAATTCGGGTGTGTCTTATATTCCGAATGTAGCTTTTTCAAAGCTTTTTTTCAGACCTAACGAGGTGAGTGAAGAGTGAAGTGATCTTT
>JANHFT010006293.1:93106-107995 GCA_032467955.1 Pseudoxenodon macrops
GTTGAGGGAGGGGGGGAGGAGGAGAAAGAGACCAACTGTGGTGGTTTTCTCGCCGGTGTTTCATGACTAAGCTAGGGAACAAAATCAGTGCAAAAAGGAGCGGGGTTTGCATCAAGGACCCCCACAGAACCCCACACACACATTTTGCACTGCTCCTTCCCACCCTGCAAAAAAAAAAAAACAGTTTAAAACTGGCGAAGTTTATAACAGCAATTTTTTTTCTCTCTCTCTCCTTTCTCAGAAAGAGTCCTTATCTCGATTGCACAAGCCAAAATGCAAAACGCCACAAAGGTAATAATATCGAGAAGTCCAGTTTCTCCTCCGATTTGCTTTGGTTTCTGGTGACCCTGGAATCCTGTAAAATAGACGCTTGCATCGTTTTGAAAAGTGTAACTTTTTTCCCCTTCTTCTTTCCATCTCTCTCTCTCTCTCTCTCTTTTTTTTTTTTAAATTTCAGGGAAGATGAGAGGTAAATCTCCTGCGCGATTTAGAATTGTTTCATGCGAACCACAGAAAGAACCGAAGAATTCCTGGGATTAAAGACAAGCCAAATTGTCCCAAGTTTTTGTTTTGGCCAAGAAATCAACCATATATATTCTCTCCATATATTCTCCAAAGGTTCAAAGGAGACTTTTGCCTCTTCACTTTTAAAATAACCTCTCTGGGGGGGAAAAAAACCCTGATCTAGCCCCTTTCCGTTTCTCCTCTCAGCAGTTTCTGATTTTAATTTGTTAATGGCTGGCATCTTTCTCAGGTATGACAACTTCCAGTCCATGGGAAAATGCCCTTTGAAACCCATTTTATTTAATGGTGGTTAAGCTGCTGGGCGTTTCTCTTGACCCCATTTATTTACTGCGGACAACCTCGATCTATCCAGTCAGTTTAGACTCGCAAATAAGTAAGTGAGCCTTGTTGAAATTACTCGCTTGAGTATGATTTGCCAACCCATAGGTCGCTTCTCAAGTGCCTGTGAGTTCCACCTACCTCCCCCGCGGGGTTTTCCAATCGATTCCGGTTAACCGAGAAATCCCGGGAAAACCTGCTTTATTTAAAAGAGAGAGAAAAACCTCTGTGTTTTACAGAGTCAAAAAAAGTAACCTCGCTACATGAAGAATCTCACTCTTTCTTAATGTCGAACTACTAGAACAAAGAGAAGAAAAGTATTGACTTCCATGTCTTAAAACTAGCTGTGTTTGAGATGGCGGTGGTTCCCTAAATAAGAGGAGGGGGCTGTTTGTTGTGACGCTAATCGGTTCATCTTACAGGCCAGTGTTTTTTTGAGCCTTTCCAAGCTACTGATAGAATATTTGTAGCTCGGGGTTGAACTGTGGGGTCCTTGGTACTGTCTGAGCTTGGTGCTGTCTTGCAGACGTCTCATGACCCAACTGGGTAACGTCATCAGTGCTAGGAGGGAGTGGCTGTTTGTAGAGTTGAGGAGGAGGGGGAAGGAGGACGAAGAAGAGGACCGTGGAGTTCTCTCAGCTTGGTGGTTTTCTTGCAGACATTTCATGACCCAACTGGGTAACATCATCAGTGCTGGAAGGGAGTGTTGTTCACTTTCTGTTTATATCCACTAGCTTGCCTCCTGACAGTGTTGGTGGGAGTGTCCAGCACCCAAATAAGCAGAGATTGCCAAGATTAAGTAGACCCGTGATGGCGAACCTATGGCAATGCATGACACAGGTGGCACGCAGAGCCCTCTCTGTGGGCACATCAGCTGTTGTTCCAGCCCAGCTCCACTGCGCATGCTTGCGCGCCTCCCACCGGCCAGCTGGTCTTCAGGTCTCTGCCATGCATACATGGGCGGGTGGAGCATGCACATGCATGCGTGGATGGGCGGGACATGCGCGGATGGGAGCGCGCACATTGCATTATGGGTGCGGCCGAGTGCTTTCTCCATGCAACAGCGCAAAGGTTAGCCATCGCTGAAGTAGACCAACAATCAATGCCCCAATCAAGAAATTACCAACCGAGACAAGCAATCAAACAGTAAACAACATCAAGGAACCCCCAAGAAGATTTCCACCCCTACTGACAGGGCAAACCGCCCGTGCCTAAGAATAAGAGCAAACTCCACTCCCACCTAACACCGATGACGTTGCCTAGTTGGGTCATGAGACGTCTTCAAGAAAACAACCAAGCTCAGGGAGCATCGGGGACGGACGGGACGGGGGGGACTCCCAATTTTCCCATCTGCAGGATGCTTTGAGATTGGAGATTTTCCCTGCTGGCGTTGGGAAGGAGGAGAAGGGAAGTGTTCCTGATGGCCTCTGGGTGGTCCTTAATTCCTCTTCTTTAGTTACAGAAAGGAGAAGGAAGAACAGTCTGAGGATGAAGAGACTGTAAGGGCGTTGCCTTGAGGATTCCAGCGCACAGCGGCTGTGGCCCATTGTTGATGTAGTCTGCCCTCTCTCCCTCCTCCCCTCCCCTTGGACCTCTCTGCGTGTTTGACAGACTAGCTCTCTGCAAGGGCTGAGATGACCCGTGGGGACTTACTCCCGTGCAAGAAATCTCTCTGAAGAAATACCCAATGCCTTAAACAAGGTTTGATCCACCAGCCTGCAAGCTGACACGCGACTCTCCCTTCGCTCTTAAACGGTGACGTTTCTATCACCGTTCCTAGCGCTTGTGTTTCGTTTATATTTATTTACTCGTTTTCTCTTTTGGGACTCGAATTTCCAGGATACCCAGCCAAGCGGGAGGAATTCCACAGCTCCCAAATCCCCAGCAGGCGCCAGGCGGCGGGAAAAAGCTGGTTTCCATCTTAGTAACAGCATGTCACGTTCTGCGGGGAATAAGCCCCCGTTTCACTCTCTTCTGAGCAAACGGGAATAGCTAGCGTGCTAAAACAGCTGGCTCTTTGCCCTGTTGAATTTCTGCCTTCTTGGGTTGTTGTTGTTTCCTGCTTTTGGCCTCCTAGTTCCCTTCTGGCCTTTTGACATAAATTTTGATGAATTTTGCCGGAGCAGAATTCGTCCTGCGAGGAAACGGTACCGTCCTTTGCCAGAAAAGGGTTGTGTTGTTGTCATAGTTTTCTCTTCCAACTTTCAAAAACTGGCCTGAAAAGAGTTGTGTGTTGTTGTTGTTGTTGTTTTTTGCTCTTTTCAAGTTGAAGAGGCGGAAAATGCCACTCAACCCTCTCGCTCTGTCAATAAAAGGATTTGCTCCTGTAATTCAGCTTGTTTTGACTGTGGTGTCCAACCCACGTTCTCGGTTAACCAAACTCCCTGCCCGTAAGCCAGGATTTTTTTTTTCTGGCTGGTGAGGGATTGTCCTGGGATGGCCGGTAGATGCCCCTGACCAAGAATCCGATGGATGATGGCGGAGAAACTCATTCTAACAAGACCCGCCATTCATCCCTAATTGTGGCTGCAAAAGTTCTCTGGAAAAGGCAGATAGGAAAAGGAGCCCTTTGAACTGTGGTGCTGGAGGCGACTATTATGCATCCCACGATAATCCCAAAAATAACAAACTGGGAGAAAGCCCAGGCCGAACCTCGCCGAAAATCCCACTCGAGGCCAAGATTGCCACCGAGGCTGTCATACTTTGGCCAAGTCATGAGAGCTGACTCACTCGAAAATTCAATCATGCCAGGAGTGGGGAAAAAGGAGAAAGATCCATCCTGGCACACACTGGCACACACAAAAAATATTTGTGGGAGGTAAGATCAATAAAAAGAGGCTTAATATTTTTGATAGCAGGTTTGACAGATTAATACAGTTGGAAGGGACCTTGTAGGTCATCTAGTCCAACCCCCTGGGCCCCAAGCAGGAGACCTCTTACACCATTTCTGACCGATGGCAGTCCAGTCTCTTCTTGAAAGCCTCCAGGGATGAAGCTCCCACAACTTCTGAAGGCAACTTCTGTTCCACTGGTTGATTGCTCTCACTGTCAAGAAAATTTCTCCATACGGTTTACTTTTCTGCATTCTTGGACATATATGTTGGATCTCTTCGAATCTCTTTCATTTCTCTTCTAATTATCTCAAGTAACAAAGACAACGTTTGGGAAAGTGAACTACCTCATCCAGTTTTCTGTCCCACAAAGCCAAACGGATGCTTTAAGGGAAGGGGTGTCAAACTCGATTTCATTGAGGGCTGCATCAGGGCTGTTTTTGACCTCTGGGTGCAGGGGTGGGCGTGGCCTGGGTGGGCGTGGCCAGCTCAACGTCACTTGTGTCAGGGGTGCCTGTGGTAGGTCAAGCACTCTGCCAGTGAAAATGGGCTCCCAAGCTCCGTTTTCACCTGCAACGGCCTCCTGTAATCCTCTGCCAGAGAAAGCAGAGCTCAGGAGGGTCACCTGCGGCCCTCACAAGCTCCATTTTCACTGACAGAGGCACTGTGAGCCGGTCCTTCACTGTTTCCAAGGCGGCCCCAAGGACCAGATCAAAGCACCCTGTGGGCCGGATTTGGTCCCCGGGCCTTGAGTTTGGCACCCCTGCTTTAGGGAATCAATCCCTAAACTCTGTAAACCACTTAGAGCGGGTTGTAAAGCACTGTAAAGCGGTATATAAGTCTAAGTGCTATTGCTATCAGAGTTAGTAGCCTTGGCTCTAAACTCTTAGCCTGCTTGAATTGGTGTCATAACTATCTGTTATATTACCAAATACCCAGGATAACGATGCTTTAAAAATCCATTTTAACTATCATAATAGCTAATATTCTAATCCAGAAATCTGGTATTATTAGGGAAAGGATAATCTTATTCTTATCCAATTAATCTACAGCATGCAAATTTTTTGTTACTGGCTGCTTGCAGAAGCAGGCCTTAATATTCTCAACCATAGCTACATGTATTTCAATGTGATTTTAATGTTAAGATTACATTGTAAGGACTTATTAAGTCCAACCTCCTGTTGGCAGAACAGATGGAAAAATCGCCTCTGAGAAGCCTGCAAAACATCGTATTATCCAGCGGATCGTGGAACATTCTTGATATTGATATGCTGAGCAGAAGTAGACTTTAATAATACTTTATTAAAACTGGGTCAATGCGAGCAAACTCTTTGCACATTGACTTAGGCATCACGGCAGAAGCAGAGCTTCAATTAATTTAAATGTGGCTTTTTAAGTCTTAAAAACGTATCTTTAGTGAGATAGTGTACCCTATCTCTGCGTTAAAAAAAAAAGAGATTGGTAATACAGGTAGTCCTTGACGTATGACCACAATTGAGCCCAAAATTTGTGTTGTTAAGTGAGATATTTGTTAAGTGAATTTTCACTTGAGTTTTTCAAAAAAAACAATGAGGCAGTTTTTCTTTCTAGAGCAGTGATAGCTAACCTTTTCTGGACTGAGTGCCCACAGCCTGAACCCCAAAAATGCAATGTGGCATGGCCCTTGCACATGTACCCTGCCCTGCGCATGCATGCACCGCCACACATGCCCCATCCCCATGCATGTGCACATGCACCCTGCACATGCACCCCCATGAATGCATGGACCCCTGCACACACCCTGCCCTGCGCATGCACATGCGGCCCCTTCCCACACCACACCATGTATGCATGCATGCCCCCCTGCATGCATCCCACACACCGGGTGCATGCCTGTGTAGACCCCCTGCATGCACCCCACCCTCGCACATGCGCAGCAGAGACTACCTGGCCAGTGGGAGACGGGGGTGCATGTGTGGTGCAGCTGAACTGGGTCGACTACTCACGTACCATCAAAGAGGGCACTGCATGCCCCCTCTGTGCCATAGGTTCGCCATCACAGTTCTAGAGAGTTACTTTCCTTTGCTTTCCACAGCTCTGCTCATCTCCCAGTATCTTTTATTTAGTTATTTTGTTTGATTTTTATTCCATCTTTATTTTTTTATAAAGCACCTCAAGTTATGAACATACAGCACATATTACTCCTTCCTTCCTTCCTTCCTCCTGCTATTTTCTCCATAACAACAACTCTAGTGGGTTCGGATGAGAGAGAGTGATTGGCTCAGAGCCATCCAGCCAACTTTCATGCCTAAAGTGGGACTAGAACTCTCTGTCGACTGGCAATTGGCCCAAAGTCACCCAGTTGGCTTTCATGCCTCAGGCAGAACTAGAACTCACACTCTCCTGGTGATTGGCCCAAAGCCATCCAGCTGGCTTTCATGCCTAAGGCAGAACTAGAACTCACACTCTCCTGGTGATTGGCCCAAAGTCACCCAGTTGGCTTTCATGTAGCTGGATGACAGGATTAGAATTTACAGACTTCTCTTTTCTAGATCAGCACTTTAACCACTGCACCAACTGGCATTTGACCTTCTGAATGTTTTAACTTTAACCCTGACAGTGACCTTTCCTGTTTAGTTGCAATTCAGGTAATTTCTCAATTTGAGACAGATGACTGATTTAGCATTTTTATTTTCCCTGAGAAGATGTATTTGAGTTAGGGGCTTTTAACTTGAAATGACCCCCTCAATTCTCCTCCAATATATCTCTGATGGGAACAGAACTATTTTCCTACACAAGTGACATGTTTTGACGGTGAGGTGATTCCTCGCACGCTCATTTTCCCATGTGCTGAGATGTGGCCTGCATCACAGTAAGAGGAAGGCCATGTAACTAGAAGGTTCCACATCTGGAACACCAGAAGAAGAACCCATTGCCCCCAGCTCAGGGGTGGGTTCCTCTTACCTTTCCTACCGGTTTGGGTCGCGTTGGAAGTGCACATTTTCCCACATCGCTTCCAGGTAAAAACCCTCTGCTCATGCGCAGAAGGATTTGTGCATGCGCAGAGAGTTGCTTTTGGGGCGATTTGAGGCCGGAGCACCAATTTTGAGCCTGTGGACTGGTTCAGGGGTGTGGCCGGCCGGCCATCGCTGCTGGTTTGGTGAGTGGGACCAAATTCCTGCTACTGGTTCAGGTGATCCGGTCCAAACCGGCAGCAATCCACCACTGCCCCAGCTTCCATTATCTCTCAGGTAAAAGCTTTTTAAAAATGGAGGCTTTCCAGAGAGTTGTCTGAAGGTTTTAAAAGATTTTATAGGTTACTTGCTCCTGCTAATTTAGTTGTGGTTAAACTATGAATTATTAATGTGCTGCTGCTGGGATTATTGTGGATCAAAATGACATTTCTGGATTTATATCTTAATAATTCAAAACGTGGAGTAGTTTCACGCCCCAGAGCTAGTTTACTGCTGTGACTACAGATTTCCATCTGGTTTTCACAGCCTATGTCAATATGCACAGCCGTACGCAAAGGGAAGCTGTCCAAAAAAGGGGGGAAAAAGGATGTCAACAGCAATCGAAAGCCGAATCCTGATTAATATAATTTGTTGCAGTTGCCGCAACACATTCGAATCGATTTGGGGAACTTCCCAACTTTCCCCATTTCAGGTCTGCAAAATCCATGCGGTGTGAAATCAGTTATTTTTACAATAGCTGATCATCAGCTCTAGCCCTTCTGAAAAAGCCAGCCGGGATGTTTACCCACGAATCTGTTTTCCAATATGTTTACCATATGTCTTTGTGGTTCTTTCAGTCTATTTGTTGTGCGTGGACTGCGCGGAGATAATCAACAAATAGATGTCACTTGAAGCTGTCAAGGATACGTTCGTTCGGTCCTAATTTAATTCATTCCTAAGTGAGGCTTAGTATTTAATGGGGGAACTCAGACTAGTTTCTTTTTTTAACCTTGTTCTAGATCTAACCACTGGTGCCCGATTGTGTGTTGGGAAGCACCCAGCCTGGCAGGGAAGAGGGATCAAGAGCGGAGTTAGCCTGGAGTCACTGTGCAACCACAAAAGGGCTAGTACCCTACATTCCTTGGAGCCTTATTTAATTGTTCCCAAGAATAGGCTACAGAGGGCGCAGTGGCTCAGTGGTTAAAGATGCTAAGCTTATCAGCTGGAACACTGGCAGCCTAAGTTTGAGACCCGAGTACTATGCGACAGGGTGAGCCCCCATTCCTTGCCTCAGCTCCTGTCCACTTAGCAATACGAAAGCATGCAAATGTGAGTAGATAAACAAGTACTACTTTGGGTGGGAAAGTAACAATGTTCTGTGCACCTTTGGCATATAGTCATGCTGGCCTTGGACAATGGTGGCCACCTTGGCTAAGAAGTAGAGATGAACACTGTCCTCTAGAATGGAGGTCCCCCAACCCCTGGTCCACAGCCCAGTGCTGGTCCACAGCCTGTTCAGAACTGGTTCACAGATGTGGTGGGTGACCATGCCTGCATGCATGTAGCTGCATTTGTGAAAGCAGTGTGCTTGCATGGATGAAACCATGTTCCTCCCCCTTGTCTCCGTTGATTCACTGAGCCAGAAATGTTGGTCAATGCTTTAGGGTCAATGCTGCCCTAGAATCGGACATGACTGGAGAGGGGAAACCCTTCCTGCACTTTTAAGAGGAAGCTGTAAACCTAATACGGGATAAACTGTGCAAATGGTTAGAGGATAGAAATAAGAAGTAAAAGGATGTATATTAGAGGTGAGCTAAAAGTGAGGAAACTAGAGCTCTGATAATTGTAGCTATTACACTAAATATGTAATGTATTATAGACCGTATAAGAAATAAGGACTAAGATATATAAATATGTTAAGACAAGGGAAGTAAAATGTAATATGTAAATAGTTAAGAGCGAAAATTCAAAATGTTGATAAATACTGATACGGACTTGTTGTAAAAGGGGAATCTAATCCCCCACTGTTTTGTTTTATATTTTATTTTTATGTATATTTGTTGGTGTTGTTATGTCTTTAAAAATAATAATATAAAATTAAAAAAAATGAATGAATAAAATAACATTTATTTAGCGGCAAAGCAAAAAGAGTATGCTGCCAGTCTGGGGAGATTCCTGTATTGTAGGCAGAGCATAATAAAGTAGCTAGCTCAAAACTCCACACATGTGGGGGTCCGATTGTTCGTACCTTTTCTTTATATGGACATTTGTCCTGATAACAGACTTTACCTGCAGTAAAATTTATGACCAGCTTTGAATCAGCTTCACAATTATTGTTTCAACTGTAATTCAAATTGGACTCTCCCTTAATTTAACAAGAGACTACTACATGCCAGGAGTACATGATTGAGCTAGCAATAGGCAACGTAACAGATTTGCCCGCAGTTCTCTCCAGTAGCTCTCCATAATATGCAAACTAGCACAGCTTCTCGTTCCAAATAACCCCCTGATTATCCATCAAAATTTGGCCGTAGTTACGAAAAAGTGGAAATAATAAGCCCTAAAATGCCATTAGCTCAGCAACACTAAATTAAATTGAAAAGGCAACTTCATTTTCTCCACTGCAGAATTAATAATGCATATGCTTCCAGTCACTGTCCTACTGCTATAACTGTGAAAACTAGGGTGAGTTTTCATAACTGAAAAATTTGCAGGTTTCAATGCACCAATGTGAAAAATAAGCATTAAGAAATTATTTCACTGAAATGGACTGATCATGTGAACCAAGAGGATTCAGGCAAATATAATTTGTGTCAATCCTGGCTGGTCTTGGCATCCCCAAACAGATTATTATTTTATTTATTCATTTCTAAACCAAGACCAACCATGATCGGATTACTACCATCAAAAGGAATGTTGATGCTTTGATGAAAGTATGAAACATTTCCTTCCTTCCGCTGCCCCATTTTGAAGAAAAAAAATTGCCATTGAATCAAGAAGTTGGTACATGCTGAATCACTTCCAAATCAAAGTCATTTTACACAGAGACACAAAAATGTCGGCCTATCCAGATTTTAATCAAAGCCATTCATGTTATGAAGCTTCCAGATGAGTTGCTTCAAAAATTAGGCAATCCTGCCAATGTGAACTGTTCCTGATTAATGCTCCAAATATGTTCTCCTACAGAAAACATAACGATTTTGCCATGAAATATGCATCCCCAAAATTCTTTATTCATCCTAATGCATATGGAAAAGAATGTGATATGTCATAAAATGGAAGAACAATTATGGAACAAAGTGGCAACGATCTCTACCGAGGGAGGTATCAGCTGCTCGGAACAAATTTTTATAGCATAATATCAAAAATATTTCAACATTGGTGAATGTTTGTAAAAAGTACATTGAGTGCTATTTGGAGGTGGGGAGGGAAGCTGTAATACTTAAAAAGATATTATGGTAAATGGGATTTTAAAATCGTTTGATAATTTAATGGAGGTGATGGATGAGCCATGTTTTCAAACTGCAATTATCACAGCTCTTTGATTTTATCTTTAAGAGCGTGTGAGATATCTGTTTGCAGGAGATGAAAATGAGACAATTGGATTGTTAAAGCAACTGTAGAACTAAGGAAAGATAGCCGATGCATCGAATGAAACATAGGAAAGAGATTTAGATAAAAACATTTCAGATAAAAGTATTAAATGGAATGAAACATTTTCACTTGAAAGGGTGATAGGATTTTGTTGAGAGATGATATTTGGTTCCTAAGAAACAGAGACTTCCAATTTATGACCACTGATTAAGATAGAAAGATCTTCTATCTACAGAAAAGTCAAATTTCACTCACTCATCATGAAATCTCCAGAACTGTAAAGCCTACAAACTTGAAATTTGGCATGTATTGGCTTCTAGGTGCTCACTAAGAAAGGATTTTTTGAAATGACCATGAAATTAATATTTCAAATGCAATATTATCTTCACACGCTCTAATGCTAAGGAGTTAGATGTTATACTCCCCCTCCCCACTTCAAAGGAACTCTGTTCCAACTGCCAGTTGCCTTATATTAACATTCTCTGATGCTACCCCTTCGCTAAATCGGGTATGGGCGTGGCCAGCACATGACTCATCTGGCCTGCGGGCTGGGCCATTCTACTCCCCCTCTGTTCCAACTGCCAGTTGCCTTATATTATCCCGCTCTGAGGCTACGGAGTTACACATTCTACATTAAGTTTCAGGCTTTAAGTGTCAATTTATCAAACCCAATCACATAGTTTTGTAGCGAAGCACAGGCGTCCAGCTACTGGCAGATATATTTGAGACAGAGAAGGAAGAGGCCCAAAGACAGATTTGCCCTTCTAGCTCCATAAAAAAAACATAACATTAACTCTTTGAAGTTGCAGCTCTGATGTCGGAGGGAATAAAATAAATTGAGCATAAGGAAGTGATGCTTGACATAAAAATAATGGCATCTTTGTGGTCCCAACTATGCATCCAAATGGGGAAGAGAATTTATGGAACACCAAAGGCATCTTCTTTCATGCCTCAAAAGTGTTCGATTCCCCTTGTTTTTTTTGTATTTTGAAAGTATATTTTAACTAAAGAAGTGGGGAGAAGTGGAGATGGTTGGCTTCAAAGTAAAGCACCTTTTTCTAGCATTATCTTTATTTCCAAAATTGGTTCTCATCCTTGAATGGACCATATAAGATTTCTTAAAGGTTAAAAATAAAACTTGTTGATGCTCAATCCTTTGTTTTAAAGAATACGTATCCACCTTCCCAGAAAAAAAAGGAAAAGGTAAGCATGGTAGGAGCAGGGGTGCAATTCGACTGGCTCGTACTGGCCCGGGTGAGACGGTAGGTCCAACTGCGCAAAGCCCCGCCCACCCACGCTGAGATCATTTTCAGGCTCTGCGCATGCGCAGAAGACTTTGTGCATGTATGCATGCATTTGCAAACCGGGAGGGAAGTTAAGTCAATTTCACCCCTGGGTAGGAGAAGAAGTAGGATGGGAGCTAAATGACTGGGCAATTTTTTAATTGGTTCCTTGTGATCACTTTGGAAATGGGCAAACTGACTTAGCACCCAGGGCTTTTTTAAATAGTTTATTTATACATTTTCTCTTTACATACATAAGTGCTTAGTGAACAGAGTATTGCCTGGATTAATTTGCTTACATAATAGTACTTTTCCCGTTCCTAATTTCTACCCCTATTATCCAACCAGTGGTAAAACAAGTCCCATGTTTGAAAATATTCTTCTTTTTCTTTTATCTTTAATGTTAATCTGTCCATTTCTGCACAGTCTATTGTTTTTTTTTTAAATTACATCTTCTATAGGTGTTTCTTCATTTTTCCAGTGCTGTGCAAATGCAATTCTTAGCACCCAGTTTTCAACAGTTCTACCAATTCTACCTTTAGACTGTATCTGCAAAAGATACGTCTCTCACACACAGGCACCACTACTAGAATAAGAAAACAAGGACGTCGTTTGACTTCCATTTAAATTAGAAGTGTTAAATTAACCATGACTTGGGAGAAGAAGGGAGGAAAAGCATGACTTGCTAGTTGCTGTCCATGGTGCTGAAGAGTTAAAGCA
This sequence comes from Pseudoxenodon macrops, assembly GCA_032467955.1. Taxonomy (NCBI): domain Eukaryota; kingdom Metazoa; phylum Chordata; class Lepidosauria; order Squamata; family Pseudoxenodontidae; genus Pseudoxenodon; species Pseudoxenodon macrops. Next base: position 105,311 of record JANHFT010006293.1, read on the forward strand.
ACAGTTGGCCTCTAAGCCATTAAAGCTGGCACACCTAATGATTTAATCCAGTTAATTCTTCAGAACAATATTACTTTTAAAGTTTGGAATCTTGAGCCTCTTTCTCCCTCCTAAAATATCCAAATACTGATTTTCCAAAAGGCAGTAAACAATATCCCAACTAAGGAACTATCAGCTCAGGCAAACAATCAAACAAACAAACAGTGAACAACAGCCTAATCAAGGAACTGTTAAAAACACTCCCACCAACACTGACAGGGCAAGCCAGAGAGCATGCCCCACTCTCTTCTAGCACTGATATTGTTACCTTGCTAGGTAATGAAACGTCTGCAAGAAAACAACTCAGAGAGCAGCAAGGATCCCACAGTCCGATCCTGAGCTACAGATATTCTCTTCTATTGTTTCCAAAATGAATTTGGTGGTGATTAGCCACTTGACTATGGATGCATTGCAGAACTTCCTCCAGACCTTCTCCAGGCTTCTACAGAAGTATAAAAGGTGCATAGTTATGCCCGCCAATTCTGCATATAAGGCATTGTGAATAGTGCACAAAAGGGAAATGCATAAGCTTAGAATCTAACATGACCTACCTGCGTCAGGCTTAATCCTCTGGATCAGAGGTCAGCAACCTGCAGCTCTGGAGTCACATGTGGTTCTTTCATCCCTCTGCTGTGGCTCTCTGTCATTGGTCAGCACCAAAATTTTGAGAGGAGCATCTGGTTGGAGTGGCAGGAAACATGGCGTGCCAGGAGGAGACTCTATGGCAAGGGGCAGGTTTTCCAGTCAGCTCCACAATTGATAGGGCTTTTGATTATGACAGGTAGAGGAAAAAGGACACCACACTAGGAGGAGACTCTATGGTGGGGGAACCGGACTTCTGGTCGACTTCAGAATTGAATGGGGTGCTTCCAGTTAGTGGCTTTTTGAGGGTTTAAGGTTGCCAAACCCTGCTCTGGACAGATAGTATCAAAGGAGGCAAACCTAGGCAGATCTTCTCAGAAATTCAGAGCCCACTCAAGAATCACAGGTCATTTTAATGAAGTGGGCATTAAGATCTGATAGTCTATGCTGGCTGGGGAATTATGGGAGTTGAAGTCCACAGGTCTAAAGTTGCCAAGGTTGGACACCCCTAGTTTAGACTACAAAATCTTGCCAGATAAGGATGCTGGTTAATGGAAGAATTTTTAAAGCCAGTCTTATCCTTGTTTCTTTCATAACCAGGGTTTCCTTAAGTATGTTCGTGCCATTGCTGATTCATGAATTATACTGTTGGCCTTTTTTAAATATGATCATGAGAAATTTGCATAATTGGTTTTTGTGGCCCATCTAGCCAGCTGCTTTAGCCAGCTTGGATGCAGTTGGCATCTGGATTTGCATGTTGTGCTAAGCTGAAATGTGATTTATTTTCTTAGCAAGTTGCACAATCCCAGCCACTGTAATTTTGAAACTGTAATTTATAGCCTGGTGCAGTGGGTATCCTTAGCGGAATATAATTTGATCTTTGAACAAATCAACCTTATTCATCTTTCATTCCCCTTTATTTCTACCTTCTTCATGGCTCAAACCTGATTTGCTTGTTTGTTTCGTGCTTTGTTGTATGACTCCAGCTGATATGATTTGCAAGCAACGTGCTTTATCCAACAAACTATAACTTGAGCAGGCCAAAGCTTAACATATGGCTTGCATATATAATGATAAGAGTACCCAGGTTGATTCATCTTAGCTTTTATTCAGTTGGGAAATGCACACTTATTTTGCAATCTAATTGGTGCATGCGGTGAAAAACCTGGAGCAAAGCTGTTCCAATTCCCCCATGGTTCTTTATCACAGGTGCAAGCATGGACATGTTGCTAAACCCTAGTTGATGCCATCTCATATGGGATCTTTTCTCCAATCAGCCCTCTTAGTAACTCTTTTGAAATGTTTTGCCCTGCTGAGTCAATATTGCCACCGGATCCCTGTACAACGGGAAAAGCTTCGGTGGTTGATCTTGAAGGTTTCGTGGTAGCCCCCTCCCTCCTCCCTCCCATATGTGCTGTCAGCCAATGTGGCTTGCAATTGTGTCTCACAAGAGCCATCGGTTGCAAGGAGACCCACGCTGGGCTCACTTCTTCTTGCCTTGTGTTATTGTTCCAGTCTTGAAATCTGCTTCCTCTCGGTTTCCTTGGTTACTGATCTCCACTCGCCCCACCTGTGTTCACTGTTTCCTTGCTTTGCGTATTGAAGCTTCATCCTGCACATACGGACACACAATGTCAAAATGGCAGAATGGCTGAGGACTGGGTTCTTCTTTGGTGCTTTCAGGAGGGCAAAGGACGTTTCCCACTGAATGAAGCATGGGAGAAGAAGTGGCAGGAGAAACCTTTGGGTTTCCACAGTTTCTATAATCGGTTTAACTGTTTGTGAGAGGGAAGAAAAACATACTGGCTGTGTCTGAATTCTGCCCCAGGCCTTCCTGACCTGATAGTCCAGTGATGGCGAACCTATGGCAAGGTGCCACAGGTGACAGGCGGAGCCATTTCTGAAGGCACGTGAGGCGCTGCCCCGTCAGCTCCAACGCACTTGCGTGCACTGGCGAAATGATTTTCGGGCTTGATTTTTGCCCTTTTTTCACCCTCTGGAGGCGTCAGGATGCTTCCCTGAAGCCTCCGGAGGGTGAAAAATGGCCCAACAAGCAAACCGGAA
>JANHFT010006293.1:120715-132480 GCA_032467955.1 Pseudoxenodon macrops
GCCAACTTTGTAAGGCAGGCGACTCCTGGGAGTTGAAGTCCACAAGTCTTAAAGTTGCCAAGGTTGGAGACCCCCCTGGTGTGCTGTTGGTTAGGCTAGGTACAAGGCTACTTAATAACGTTGAAATAAATTTCCAGGGCTAAAACGATTCACAATTCTTTTTTTATCCACGACTGGGAGGAAGCAACCCAGCATCGTGTTTTTCAATGGCTCTCACTCAGGAGAAAAATCCCTGGATATTCTGTTGCTCAGAAGGTTTTTTGCAAGATACGCCATTTGCTACGGGAAAGATGCTCAGGAAGATTCTTCCCTTTATGAGATAACAGAGGCGCTGCCTGTAGGCCTGGCAAAGCAAAACTCCGTTTATAATGCATGTCCTCAAATATGTGAAGTAGCTTAATTACAGATTTCTTCATGGGGGAAAAACCCAGGTAACATGCCTGAGACCTCACTACCTTCTTACAGATACCAGTTGCCCAATATGCGATTGGCTTGCACCTTGACAAATAGGGAAAGCAATATTTAGGGCGAAAAAAGTTATTAAGAAGTGGTGGTTATGACTAAAGAGAGAATAACACACGATGCAAAATCTTTTTTTTTTTTCCCCTAAGAGTTTGAGGCATAAAACCTGAAAGGACCAAGTTAAAATATTGACTAAAGCTTGGCATTCTGTAAAACCTCCTCTAAATGAGCACGTACAAGGGACTTTTTGCCTGGAGAAGAAACGTCTGTGTTAAGCCTATGAATACGGACATCATGCGTGTGGCTTTAAAGGACAGTTGACCGCTAAAGGAAACGCCATGAGTTGAAATCTATGGAAACTGAGAATCATTCACAGTGCGACCCGTCTCTCTTCATCCGTAATGCTGCTCTTCCTGGAGACCGGTTGCGTCTTCAAGTTTTAACACACACAAAAAAAAGCCTGTGTGATTGCTGCAAGCTACATTTTAAACGATGGGATAAAACTATACATTTAGTGTTTTTGTTGTTGTTGTTGTTTTAAAAAAGTCCCTATAAGCGGCACGAGGACTGGACAGAGCAGAAACGCAACGGGGCTAATGGAAGGAGTTGCCTTTGTGTGTTCGTGTGCATGTTTGTGCATCATTGAAAAAATAAACCAGTCCACTGTCCAGCAGAGGCTGCTAACACTCTATCCCTTCGGCCACCCCCGAGCTCACTCTGCGCGGACTTCCGTCTCTGGCCTCTGAAGGCAAAGCTCAGACGGTAGGAACGCTCCTTGGCCCAAGGCCGTGGCGTAAGTCCTACTATGTGGATGAGGAAAAGAAGGTGCAACTCCCCCTCCTGCAGAGTATCCCCCTCTTTGGTGCTGAGGCATGGTATGGTAATCATCCAAATTATCATACTGGGATACCACAGTCGTCGTACTTTGGCGTTTGCCAAGGGTTTGGTATGGGTACAGGAGACCGGCATCCCGCTGTGTGCTCTCGGAGTGCTGGAACCGGAGGCTATGGCTCCGTTCCGGCTTAGGCGGTGGGCACGGAGGCTGCCCGTAGTGCTCGCTCTCTTTATAGCAGTCTCTGGAGTGCTTTTCGGCTGGAGCAGCCGGGTGTCGCGATCGAGCCCGTTCTCCGTCCTCAGCCAGCTTCGCCTCTTTGTGGTTCAGTCTCAACACGTCATGGTTGGCTGGGATGTATTTCCCACCCGAGTGCTGATACGTCAGGGTTTCCGTGGGTTCCGACGGGTGGCCCTTTGGTCGGTAATCAGTGTAGGGAGGGGCGTTTTTAGCATCCGGCGGCTGCCTGTGGGCCGCTTCGTGTGCAAGGTGCATTCTGTGCTCAATGGAATTACAACCGACCTCAGGCGGTTTTCTGCTCCTGAGACTGCTTTGCTTCTGAGGGAGCAGAGGTTTCTCCAACTGTCCGTTCCCATAACCTCCGCGGTAATGGACTCTGTCGATGTCCAGTTCTAGCTGGGGCCCATAGTAGCATTCCTCTCCCTCGGGTGCCCCTCCCTTGCTTAGGTATCTCCCTTCTTTCCCATCAGCAACAGTGAGAAGTCCAGTTTTCCCAGGATCAGATTTGCTGCGCAAGTGAACAATGTCTGTGGCTCGTACCTCCTCTTGTAACAAAGGGGCTACGTTGTCATACTGGGACATGACCGGCCCCTTGACTTTCTGACGGGCACGGCTCTCTCGGCGGATGGATTGCATGCAGTATTTCTCCATGTCTTCCAAGTCCCAGGAGACATACATGGGTTTGACGTCAGGGGCAGGCGGCACATCCCTGCTAATGAAACTATGCTCTTTGCCTGCTAGGTGCCCAGGAAGTCCTCCCCGAGAGTAGGGTGGTAAACCAGGACAGCGATAGAGGTTCTTGGTCGGTAACTTGGAGTAGGATGGGAAATCTTTGCCTGGGAGAGGGTGGAACTGCCTCAACCTCACTGTACCGTAAGGGTCCAAGTCGTAAAATCCGCCCTCGCCTGCGGTATAGCAAGAAACGCTGGAGGAACTTGAGTAAGGGCTGTATCGGTAATGAACACGGCCGTTCTCAAAATAAGGTTGCAACTGAGTGACGTGATAATCTCCGTGGGGCTGATATGGCTTGTACTGGAGGAGGGGTCTAGGGCAGTAAAGAGGATCGTCATCAGGAGGAACCTCAGTGCGGGAGATGGGAACTGATCGGATGGCAGAAGGGGTGGACACGTGCAGAGAATGCACCCTCCGGATGGTGGGGTAGGGCGGGGCTTCCTCCGCACAACTGCTGCTCCTCATCGTTGGGCTTAGGGAAGACAGATATTCGACCCGACTGCGAGGCTTGGCGTAATGAACATAGGCGCTCTTTCCTTGACTGGCATATGCATTATATCGGGACCCCAAGGAAGGCGGGGTCTCCGACAGAGAAGGGTAGCCCGGATGCTGCTCAGACTTGCTGTGAAAAAGGTGGGGCTGGCTATTTTCAGCCCTGTATTGATGAGCCGATGACGGTTTGGGATGCGCTGGAGGCTCCGGCGTGTTTTCTGACTTGGAGGGAAGGAAATAAGCTGAAGGAAGGGATGCTTGTTTAGACAGGGTAGGATTTACCAACACATCCTCTGCTGACAGTGGCAACGAGGAAGAAGCCATAAAAGCGTGGAAATTGGCAGGGTTTATCATATCGGTGCTGTTGGAGTGCATGGCGGCTGCAAGTTTGCTCTCCATTGTCCTCACAGGTGGTACTGGAGGCATGAAAGCGTACGACGATTGACCTGGTACAGATTCGGGCCTCATCTGTAAAGGTGGAGCCCTGGTATTTTCTCGGGGTTTCTCCAAATGTCCCTGGTGAAACAGAGCCACTGGGGTGGCTGATGTACACTGGATCGTAGCGCTGGCCTCAGCACCCAAGACGGGAGATGGCTCAGCTGTTCTAGGCTCCAGCAATTTGTCTGGAGTTGTCTCTCCTTGTACCTGATAGAAGAAAGCACAAAGATTAGTTATAAATCCCATAAATTGCTGAGATGAATACAAATTCAATAGAGCTTTTGCAGGGGGGAAAAGGTACCGCTTTTGATGGCAGGTGATTTATTCGCAGCCAAGACATCAACCAACTTTTCATTCCCATCAGTTCAATGAGAAATGTAATGAAAGACGTAGTCAAGCCATTTCTAAGACCTAATACTTCAAATCTGGGGTGGCCTTATAGAAATGTAGGCTTTTTCCAAGTCTTCAGCTGCATACTTATTGCCCATATGTAATACTTTCCACGTTTATAGGAGGGAGAATTTTAAAATCGGAATCTTTAGCAATGTTGAAATACCGTTCATTAATTATGTGGTATGCATTAGTTTACTACTGTCATGTCATTAAAGAAAATGGGACCAAATGGGCAATAAGGTAAAGGTTCCCCTCACACATATGTGCTAGTCGTTCCCTATTCTAGGGGGTGGTGCTCATCTCCGTTTCAAAGCCGAAGAGCCAGCGCTGTCCGAAGACAGTTTCATGGTCATCTGGCCGGCAGACTAAATGCCGAAGGTGCATGGAACGCTGTTCCCTTCCCACCAAAAGTGGTCCCTATTTTTCTACTTGCATTTTTTATGTGCTTTCGAACTGCTAGATTGGCAGAGGCTGGGACAAGAAATGGGAGCTCACTCCATTACGCAATGCTACGGATTTGAACTGTCGAACTTTCCGATCGATGAGCTCAGCGTCTTAAGCCACTGAGCCACCGCGTCCCTCAAAATAAGCAATAAAATGGTTTAATTCAAAGCAGGTCCCTGCTGAAACCTACAATAGTTGCTGATGAGCCATCTTACTGTAGCTAGCCAATGTGTGTCAGAATAGCACCACCTACTGCTACACTTAATTTAGTGCTACAGGTTGTTATGACAACCCTAAAGTTCATCCAATGGAAACCGAAATTTTCCACGACTATTCCTAGAACACCTCGGTCACAGCATCTTGCTAAGAATCATTTTCTTAGGAGAAATCGGCAACCAAAATCTCAAAATGTTCCATTTTCTCCTGGGATCAACTAAAAAAAAAACTCTGGGGAAAAAGCTTGAGCACCTATACTCGCCTTAAGGAACATGGACAGAAGAAAAACAGTTACTGTACTTTTCGGAGTATAAGATGCACTTCCCCCCGCCCCAAAAAAAAACAGGGTGGAAATGTTGGTGCGTCTTATACACTGAATACAACCATTTTTGGACTCCCGAAGCCCTGCCCTGCGTGTCTCGTTTTCCGCAAAAACGGGATGCGCAGAGGGTTTGGGAGACCTGCAGAGTGCTCCTGGGGACCAGGGAGGGCAAAAACGTTTTTCCCCCCCTTGTTTACCTCTTCAAAATCTTGGTGCGTCTTATACACCAGTGCATCTTATAGTCCGAAAAAGGCAGTTAATTAAAATAGAAAAGGGAAACCAAGTCAAAATCTGAGGTGGGGAGATAGGAGTCGAGTAGAGGTCGTGTTTTCCCCCCCTGAATTATAATGTACAAAAAAGAGAGAGCAGAGAAAATGGAGCCATGGAGTCTACTTAAGTTTTACCTGACTGAAGCCTCCTGGAGGTTTCTTGGGAGGAGTCTGCCCCACGGCTGGCTGGTCCCCTGGTCTCACTTGGTGGCTTCCTGCAGGATGAGCTGCTTCCCCCCATGTAACGGTGCTGCTGGCTGTCGAAGGCTGAGGCGGGAGGTTCTGTCTGGACATGCCAGAATTAGGTTTGGCGGCTGCTTGGTGGTTCTTCATTATGCAGGCCAGATCTGCGGGGATGTTTTTCTCCCCAGGAGGGACCGAAGGAAAGGAAGGAAGTCTGTCCTCCATTTTACAGATGGGAAGATGAATCTTGGTGGCCTGGTTCGAGTTCTTATCCAAAGAGGAACCACCAGCATGGAGAGGAGGACTTTCTAGTGGTATCTCCGCTGTCGATGGCTCAGCCTGAACGGTTCGTCCAGGGCAGGCGTGAAGATGACTCTGATCTCCTGAGGCAAAAGATTGAGTAAGAAGGTGCGTTTCCCCCACTGTACATGGGTAGAAGTGGGAGTGGTCCCAGCCCATGTTAGTACCACCGTGAAGGTCTCCTGCCATGTTATTAGAGAATGTGGAGGTGTCCCGATATTCGGATGGGACAACGTGGAGGTGGTTGTCGCCTTCCGACGTGCCACTGCTTTGGGGGCCTTGCGCTAAGGGCAATCCGCCTCGTTGAAGATCCCCAACCACCTGAAAACTGAGCGCGTTCTCTGGCAGAGCAGCATAAAACTGGAGCATTTCCGAAGCAGAGCCGGGATAAGGGTGGAATTTTTCTAGCGTTCCTGCACTCTCGCTTGTCCCACAGTTGTTACAGTCTGAATAAATATCTGGTTTCTTCTGGGACTGAACTGAAGCTTGTTGGGCCGATTCGGCCAGGGCAAGAGCCAGGAGGCGGGCGGCATTTTTCGGAGGTGGAGGAGGGACAACAGAAACAGAATTGACTGGAACAGAATCCTGGGGGGTGGCAACAAGGGCAACGGCTCCTAGTGGGAAGAAGAGTAGAAACAAAACAAAACGAGAATGGTTTACTTTATCCCGTTAAGGAGAGTGAGCAATTCCTATAGATCATTATTTTTTTTTTAAAATAGTCCAACATTTCACAGTGGCAACTCCTTGGCGTGACAAAGGGCGTCTTCTCTCATGCATGCAAAACAGGGATAGCAGTTCGGTGTGGAAAAAAAAAAGCGCCAAGAGATTGTCTACAAGTTCGCTGTTGCAGTGCTAAAGACTTAAGCGGTAGGCAGTGCAGAAAGAAAAGGAAAGAAAATGCCAGATCGTTTTGATGGGATCTTTCGCACAACTTAATCACGGGGTTACTTTTGGCGAGAGAGAAAAAAAATGGCCTCTTCTTCGAGTGCGGCTCAATTTATTATTTATTTCTATGGCTAGCTAAAAAAATATAACGTTCTATCGGGAAGCATTCTGATCGGAAGAGATTGTCTCGTGTTATGAAAAAAGTGGAAAGAGACAGGGCTATATAAAATATTCACAGGGTTGTGTGTGTGAGTGTGCGTGTGTGTGTGTGATACAAGGAGGCTGCAGAGACGCTTAGGTTCTTTTAATGTTCACTATCAGGACCCAAGCAGCATCTATAGGCTCTGGAAGACACATACTTTTTGTTATTATTATTATTATTACTATTATCATTATTACTAGTGTTTCCCCCTCTTTTTAAAGGCGTGCAGAGAAGCGAGAGCTTGGCGGCTTGTGAACTTAAAGAAAAAATGGAGGAAAACACACTGTACCTGGCTGTGTCAGTCCAGAAGGTACAGGCTTACTCTGGCCGCTGCTGAGCGCAAGTGGCTCCACCTCTTCTTGAAGCTCTGCTTTCTTGGCATCTCCCGCGTTCTGCAGTTCCTGCTGGTGTCCTTCAACACGCCTACTTTCACTGCTTCTCAGAGGTGATGCCATGAGCTGGGAAATGGACGTGCTTGGCGCTTCGTGGCTGTCCACGTTTTTTTTAGCCCAATCCAGAGGGCCAACGCTTTCTGACGCTCCTCCAGTAACCACGTCTGGCATTCGGCTGGGGACAGCGTAAGGAACGGGCTCCGATGCAGCGAGCGGTGGAGATCTGACTGGCTTTTGGATCGACTTGGGGGAATAGGCACAAGTGAGCTTCTCGGAGAAAGACAGGAGTTTTGAGGGTCTCTCTTCAGAGGGGCTCAAATCCAGGGTGAAGAAGGGACTTGGGTTTTTTTCTTGATAAGGAGAGACTGGTTCCGAGCTGGTGGCACTGCAGGGCGTATGAGATTGGCTGCCCGAGTCTAGCTCTTTCTTAAAGAGGCTTGGCTTATCCTTGTGGTACTCCACTGACTCCAACAGGGAGGCGCTGCTGTCGAGACACTCGGATTCTGCTTTGGGTGGGCTGCACTGAAAAGACATCGGGTCGAAATCCAAGCTAGCCACCCCGATCTCCGGCGGGCTCAGGTCGACGTCCTCTGCCAACCTGGGAGAAATGAGGGCAGGGACCTGTAGGTGTCCCTCGTCGCCGTCGCTTTCTTGGTCCTGGGGTAGATTGTCGTAAGAATTGCAGCGGTTCATGTTCCCCAACAATTCCCCATTAAAAGAAACTGATAAAGCATCGCTGCTCGATCTTGGTCTCCGAGGTCGAAAGAGTTTAGACTCACCTGGGGAAAAAAGAAAGAAAGAGGAAAGAAAGTCATTAGTACTTTTGTCCAGTTATGTAAAGGCTCCCCTGGTGTGAAAAGGTCAGTTGGTTTTCTGTAAACAAAACAGGGATATATTTTCTTCCGAGTCTTTGTAGTTTTTGTTTGGTTTTGGCTTTTTTTGGGAGCTTACATTATTGATTAGCCCTTGAGACATATCAAAGTGAAGAGTTCCAGACACAAGTTATTATTAAAATTTGATAAAAACAATTTAAAACAGAATTGGAATAAAATACAATTTAAAATGAAAATTGGAATAGAATACAGTTTAAAATGAAAATTGGAATAGAATACAGTCTAAAATGAAATGAGAATAAATATGATAATTTTATATATAAATAAAATATGATAAAATTATATTTTGCCGCACATTAGATAAGTTGTCTTGATACGGGGACTTTCAAGTTAGAACACAGGAAGTTCTTAAAAGTCTGGTCCCAGAAGTTTATGCAAATCCCCGCTATCCGTATTAACGTCTCCACAGCTTTGTTTTTCCTGCTAGGACTGGGAAATAAGAAAGAACCTTTCGAGGTTTCTGTGCATAAAATTTAATGGGAAGATTCCTTTTCCCCCAAAAAAAAAATTGCACCCAAAAAGGTGGTGATAAAAAAATGACTTATTAAAGAGTAAAAAAGCACAAGTTTCTTCACCTAATGCAGACACAAACAAGCCTCCTGAGACCTTTGCCTCCTAATTCTGTACAGATATGATCCTTACTGAAGTAGGCATTTGCTGCCTCTAGAAGCTCTTAGGAAAACACAAATAAAAGCCAACTTGCCATCTATTGCATGCAAAGATGAAAGAGACTCTTCGCTCTTGGCGGAGCGCAGGGTTCCACTGTCTCCTCTTCCTCCTGATCAGTCAGAAACAAAACAATGGAATGTATTTAAAATATGACCATACACGTCTCCAGAGATGAAAAAATGATTTGTCTAATAGTAGTGCTTCTCAACCTTGGGAACTTGAAGATGAATGGGATTTCAACTCCCAGAATTCCCCAGCCAGCTATCCTATGCCATGCTGGCTGGAGAATTCTGGGAGTTGAAGTCCACTCATCTTCAAAGATGTTTTTCAGGATGCAACTGGACTTTCTTGTTTTTTCTTTCCATTCCCCACCATACAGTAAGAGCTGAAGAAGCTTCTTGGCTCTTCAAAGAAAAACAAAATAAAAAAGTCCAGTTGTCTCCTGAAAAAAAAGCACCTTTGGGACAACTACATTCAGAGCAGAGCATGCTGTGATTTATTTTGAGATAAATTAACATTAATTTAATTAAGGTTAGGGTTAACGTCATTGCCCAGAGGATCATTGGTTGCCTTCTCCCCTCTTTGGAAGAGCTTGATAGCTTCTGCTGACTTAAGAAAGTTCAAAACATTCTTAAAAGATTCGCCTCATCCTGGGCATCCTTTTTTTTTTGAACTATTACCATCTGGCAGACGGTACAGGTCAATAAAAACAGGGACAAATAGGCTGAAAAACAGCTTCTCTCCCAGAACAGTAGCTTTGTTGAATTCTACTGTATAGTGCAATATTAATGCAATATCAGGGATTTTCAATTCAATTGTATAGAATGTGAAGGGTGTGTGTTTGTGTTTTATTTTTATAGTTACAATGTACACTGAAGATGGCATTTACCGTAATTTCGTTGCACAAGGTGCAATGAGAATAAAGTAAACTAAAGTAAAACTAAACTAAATAATACTTCTTAAAAAGTCAGTGCATGTGGAATGAACCAGAAGCCCCCAAGCTCAGCTCTGCAGCCCAGTCTCTTGCTTAAACACCTTGCTGTCATGGATATAGGGCGCCCTTACCTGCCAGAGCGATCGCCTTCATTTCGGATGGCTCGCTTGGGTTGCGCTGCAGTTTCCGTTTGGAAATGGAGGATGATTTTCCCAGGTTGAAGAAGGAGCGCCAGCTGCCAACGGGGGATTTTTTCATCTTACTGGGAGGCCTCTTTCTACAGCAAGAAAAGGATTTGGCGTTGAGGAAATGATTGACTGCACCATGGTGGCCCCAAAAGCAACGTTAGCAATTCGCACGGAGAAGCTATAAGCCCACATCCTTTTTATATAGGCCGGAAGCATTTATAGGCGTGCGCTGAGAGAGAATGCAAAATATTTCGATTTCAAAATTGTTCCAACCTAACCGTGGGAAACCTAAGTGTGGAACAATGCAATTAGACAGACAGACAGACAGTTCTACCTTTCAGAGGGGAAGTCTATGATGGTATGGAACTTCCCCTGCAAAGCAGCGGGTCCTTCGCCGACTTCGATGTACTTGCTGTCAGTCAGGGCTGGAGAATTGATCTGAGCCTGAGTCCTTGCCTGGGCCTCCTCTAAGGTAAGCAGCTTTGTGGAAGGGGAGGACACCAGCAAAGATTTAGGTCGTGACAAGGAACTGTGACCTGCCATAGAAAGAGAAGGCAAAGCAGAGAGAGAACGAGGAGAGTTACGAGAGCCCATGAAGAAAGGGATCCTCTGAAATAGAGATATCACAGCCCAACATTTCCTTTAGAGCAGGACTTAAGCAGGGAATCTTCAAGACACATACTTGCTTTTAGCAAGAAAAGTCTGGCAAGGGGGAAAAAATGGCTTTAACATCATGGACATTCCATCAGATTATTTTTCCTTCCCTTCACTACACAAACTTGCTGCTTGTATCCTTACAACTTTTATTGTTATTGTTTCCTGATTGCTTATTTGTACCCTATGACTTATGTGTTTTACCTTATCATTCTTGACAAATGTATCTTGTATTTTTATGTATATTAAGAGCACATGCACCAAAGACAAATTCCTTGTGTGTCCAATCACATTTGGCCAATAAAGAATTCTGTTGTATTCTATTTTATTGGCCAGCAGGAAGAGGAAAAAACTCTCTTTTTTAAAAGGGGAAAATTAACATGTGTACATGAGTCCCTGCATGATATCTCATGCTATGCACGTGATAGAAATAGGATGGGTGAACCAGGACAACGTATCAATTCTTTACACTCTAAAATGTTCATCTGAACCCAGAGATCTGTCATATGGATAGAAATTGAATTGAGCATTATATTAATTTGTCTCCCTGAAACATATATATCATAATCAGACTTTCCCAGTTACCATACAGTTTCTTCTGAAAAATAACAATGGCTGGTTCAGTAAAGATTTCATTTGGGTGGTCTGTTATGTTAATGTATTTTCCAGCTTTGTCAATTTGACCATTTTTCTTTTCATTCCCATTTTTATCATAAGCACAACAACAGAGCCCAGGAGCTGCTTTTCACGGAATGCATCTAATTCTCTTAGTAGAATAAACACTTTGGCTTTTGAACTCAAGGTTTATCCCCTAGCCTACTTTTTGCACAGAACAATCCTGACTTACAATTAGCACTTAATTACTATGGAAGCCAGTAGTAGCCCTTCTAAATTGAGTTGCTTGTTTGGGGGTTACTGCAGATTGCATGCTCCTAGGTTTTCATTCAGGGAGATCAAGTCCCAATTCCACTTTTGTAAAAGTATATGGTACTGCAAACATGGTCTGTTCGGAGGAAAATCTGAGATTAATTAAAATAATTTCTGGTGAATGCTGAAGTGTGTCATATCCATTAGAGAAAAGATAAAAGCCATTTTATTTAGCCCTGATAAAATGCGGTCTACTGTTCTCAATGCTTCTGCTGGTCTCAGGAAATGTCCTACCACACCCACCGGACTTCACAGTCTGTAGTAACCACTTTATTACTCCTTTTTGGCAACTGCTCTCACCCAAATGGAGGCAGATGGGTGGGTGAGTAAGTCTAGCCCTGAGCATGAATAAGTTTCAGCAGCTGTCCAAGGATCCCTGAAACTGATCTTCTTAGGAACTCACTATGCTAGATGGTGTCCTTCTACATGGACTAATAGCTTGAGTCACTATAAAATTATTACATGTAGGCAATCCCTCTCATAAGCCCTATATCCTGAAGATCAGATCGGTGCTGTTGTGGATAATTAGGCATTTAAATTTAACAAAATTTAGCCGTGGCTGTTGTGTTCTGCATAATCCCCTTGCATATCCTGAGCCCCATTAAGGGCGATTACTGCCATCTCCATTTGCATGGAATTGCATGCCCGTCGCTGGTTGGCTAACTAGCGACGGGGGTTTCTCAGCCTATGGAATTGTC
>JANHFT010006293.1:176452-189885 GCA_032467955.1 Pseudoxenodon macrops
TCACCTGACCTCCAAGCCACGCCCACAAAATAAGCCACACCCACAGAACCGGTAGGGAAATTTTTTAGATTTCACCCGACATAAACCCAGAATTGCCTTGCACATAGGCCCTTGCACATATGTTTTCTCAGACACCCCTGCATAGGCAGGGGACCAGTTTTATTTGGGATGTCAAGTTTTAAAACACTTCACTCAAACAGTCTCCTGAATGGACTTTTATTGCTCTGTGCAGGTCAATATTTTAACCATCACTGTATAATGGTTTTTATAATTATGTTTATGTTACACTTTTCATTGTTTCTATATTTGCAAGTCACCCTGGAATAGTGCCTTTAAAATGGAACTACAGTTCAAAACAAGTTTCCTTTCTCATCTACACAGGAGCCTTTTCCTTGCTGTCAGCTTTATTTCTATAGTTTGAAAATAATCAGGGTTTTCAAAAGCTCATCTCCAATAGAAACACTTACAGTATGCCAGTCAAGAGTTTTTCTGTAGCCTGATTCCAACAAATTTTGCTTTTATAACTGTACTGCCATATACAAACAGGGCACACGCATAAGGCATTTAATAATATGCATATCAATGCATGTGGGTACTATAAACACATATAAATAAAATGGCATGTAAAAATACTATTCCACCTAAGCTAGGCTTCCAAATGCTGTCATTTATTTGCAGTTTAAGAACAAAGACTGAAACCACTACTTGAAGCACTATGAAACCCTGATATTAATTTTATTGATTACCTCTATGTTTTACCACCAATGACTTTTGATTACAGGCAACTTTTCAGTGCATCCAAAAAACCAGTCATCAAAAGGTTAATCTTCAAACCGAAGAGAGAAATTGATTTTTTTTTTCCCTTTCAGCTTTTACAGCTAAGGTTCATATAAGAAAAAAAAAAAAAAGCTCTTGCTACACAACACAAAGTAAAAGCACAGATGGAAGTTAATAAAATGTATTGATTCTCTTAAAAGGCATCTTTAAATGCTGCCACACTCAAAATATGTCCCTGCTGCTTCTATCGCTGAGATCCTTTGCTGTGAAAAGACTTCTGCCCCCTCCTTCCAAAGATGCTTTTAAAAGCATCCAGTCCACGCTTATCCTTTGCCACCATGACCGTTTATTTCCATGGCTGGAATTTCAACCGAGGGCCTGTGAAAATTCCAAGACACTTCCAGCAACTAATTGAAAGGGGGGGGGAAATAGAAACCCTTCCAAGGCATCAGCTCCGAAATTGCAGGAACTCCAGCCGGTCGTGAAACCCAAATTAAAAACCTCACGTTCCGTCCGGCTGCCCTTTTCCCTAGTGCCAATGTCCCTTGGTGATGAACGACATACCTATGAAGAGGGACAGAGATGCTCCTGGGTCGCCCAGTAAGCCTTTTCCAAGCTGCCCATTTCATGCTGAATTTGCGCTGTGGAGAAATCGGTGCAGTTCCTTTCAGGTCTTTCCCCTCCTCCCCCCCCTCACTCGCTATGAAAAGGTTCTGCCAGATGAACCATGTAGCTTAACGGGTGCCAAGAGAAACAAGGGGAGGGAGGAGATACACGCAGGACAGTGTTCCAGGGCTAGACGTCCAACTGGCTGCCACAATTTTTAAAAAAAGAAAAGAAAAGCAAAATAAGAAACTACCATCCGATGCCTGGAATTTTAAAAAAAAAAGCACCATCTCATTCTGTTCCATTTCCAAAATCTTGCTTCATTTCTTCTTGATGTTTCCTGATCCATGTTTTTTGCAAGCCAACGAAATCCCTTGAAATCGTTAAGGCTGGAGAGAGAGCAACTGAGGCCAGTATTGCCCAGCCTTTTAAAAAAAGGAAAAGGGGGAAAAAAAGAGAAAAAAAACAGCAAGCACTACTGCTGCCTCACAGATTAGTAGAAAATAAATTAAATAACGTTGGAAGGTCGGGTTTTTTCTGCGGCTGAAATCCAAACAGCTGCCAGAAATAGGATCTTCCAGAATATGACCCCGATCATGGTTAACAGTTCCTAGACAATATTTTAGCATGATGTGTAACTAAAACTAGAAAAATAAAATCGAGAACTGATAAATCGGCGTAGCTCGCTTTGAAATAAAAACCTTTCTTTCCCATTATGGACACAATTGGTCTCTTATTCTTATTAACCATAGCCTTGTGGGAACTCAAATGGATTAATTGACTGACTGACTGACTGACTAGAAATATCAGGGCATACATTTAAAATCAACAAAAATCCAAGAGACTCCTGAAAGTTTGCCTTTAAAAAAAAAAAAAGAGTATTTTATTTTGGCACTAAAATGATATGAAGCTCCAGATAAAAATTCTTGAGCAGCCTATTCCAAAATGGATCCAAAATGGCGGCCTATTCCAAAATGGATCCTATTTCAAAGTTCCTAGTATAGAGAGACACTAACTACCAGCTAGAATAGTGGCGGACTCAGTAGAAAATATACCGCATGAATATTTTCCTTTCTTTCCAGTAACTCAGGATGTTATGCATTGCCCTCTAATTAAGTAATTACAAGTTTTTTTTAAATCAAACATCCAATGATTTACAAAGCAGAAGCAATAATCTAGCCATATACATATCCCTTTGTATATGTGTTGAACAGATTTTTCACTTAAAAAGGCGTTTTAATATCTGTCTGAGTACTCTCATGCTTCAAAAACACCGCATTGATCTACTGCCTTTCATTCTGATTGCTCAGAAGCCTAATGCACAATTCTGCAAACCCCTTTTCATTTAAAAATGTACTAAATGTTTTGATAAAGAATTACTTCATAGAATAAAAGCAATTCGAGCGACAATTTAAAAGACCAAGAGAAAATCTTAAAGAGCTTATTGCTTGGGCTGGTCTTAATTAGTAGTCAAATATCTGTGTTTTGAATTTTAAGATGTCAAGGTCTTCAAGCACCAAATATGCTGTCCTCCGGGAGTTGCATCCAGCCAGAATTTCGTAATAAGCATGATTTAAATGAATCTTCCCCGTTTTAATCTTACAACCAAGTTTGGGAAGATAATAAGCAGAAACCCCGAAATAAATTTAAGAGCATCAATTGTATTTCAGAGCTGATCTTCATTTTCACCCATAAAGTTACAACTTCTTATCTATTAGGATAACCGGGAATGATGGGACCTATTTTTCTTCTTCTTCTTGTGCCATATCCGTTATCGGATGTTGGCGATCCTATTTTTATCAACAGCTGCACAAAAAAGTGTTGCTGAGTTTCATCCCAATCAGTCCTTATGGCTGATCTTTTCCATCAGGAAAGAGCAAACATGTTTTCTATTATTTCCTTTCCCAAAGTACCTATCACTGACGCAATTGTACGTTTTAGAAAAAACGTCATCATTGTCAGTAAAAATTTTAAAAATGCAAGATTAGCTGGGTAATCTTTCAACATCTCAGATTTACAAAAAATTATAGGTGTGTCTGTCTGTCTGTCTGTCTGTGTGTCTGTGTGTCTGTGTGTGTGTGTGTGTGTGTGTGTGTGTGTGTGAGAACAGCATCCCCTCCCACCTACATGCTTACACACTCCCCACTTTCCCCATTACCAGAAGTGAAGCTCACTTAAAATCAGAATTTGATTTCTCTGGGTATAAATTAAGGTTAACATCCAGGAGGCAGTTCCATCAGGTCTGAAGTGGTTGCTAGGTTACAGTGACTTTTTGGTAGGAATTTACTTCAATGAAACGGTGCTGGGTTATCTTGCGGATCATCTGAGAATGTTACTCCAATAAAGAGGTTAAGTAGACAAAATGGTATGTGGTGTTTTTTTTTTCCTTTTTAAAACAAGCTCGCTTGTATATCTCCTTCGCGTTCTAAATCAGCTATAACCTATCGAGCAACTCCCGCCTCAGGAAGATTATTCTGCCTGGATGTGTCCGTGCATGAACGTGCCTTGGTATTTATGTATTTTGAAATGAAGACTAGTTTCCCTACCACCACCACCCAAAGGAATTTAGAAAGAGAGAAACACCTCTTGATTCATTGAGAATATGGTTAACAGAGGCAGATGAGTATTTTCCTATATATTCTTTTGGGGAGGACAGCCTTAAATTCAGACTCCCTTTATTAGTGAGGAAAGATGGTGTGAGTATGAAGGGGGCGTTTACATGACTATACAAAAAAGAGACAATGCTGAACTGCAAAAATCTAGATCAGTGATGGCTAACCTTTTTGCCATCGTGTGCCAAAATCAGAGGGGGGGAGGGAGTGCGGGGGGTCGCGCGCGTGCTCACACACATAATGTAATGCACTCCCCACGCACACACGCTGCCCCCCTTCCCCCTTGTGCATGCGCGCAGCCTCACTGAGGCCTCAGATCTTCTGATTGGCCCGTTGTGCCGTTTTTCGCTCTCCCCAGGCTTCAGGAAAGCTTCCTGAAGCCTATGGGGGGGCGAAAACAGCCTCCCCCCCTGCCCTCCAGAATGCCAACAATCAGCTGGCCAGTGTACACATGCGCACTGGAGCTGACAGAGGGCGACGCTTTGCGTGCCCTCAGATATGGCTGTGCATGCCACCTGTGGTATGCATGCCACAGGTTCGCCATCACTGATTTAGATTATCCAGGAGTCCCTTTAGAGATCTAAAAACAGCCACTGTACACGTCTTCAGACTCTGGGAATTATTTTTTCTCCTCCCCTGCTGCCTCCTTGAAGTGAGCATTCATTTCTTCCCTGCTAAATCTGCATGACTCAGAGATGCCATTTCAGCCCCAAACCTAAGTTTAGCCACATCAAGCTGAACCGGAATATTTCAGAATATAAACTCTGGGATGCGGGTGGGGTATCCAGTTCCTCCTAGTTGCAGTGTTCAAAACTATCCTCCGTAATTAAAATGAAATATTAGGTTTGTCCACATGGAATAATTTCCAGGTTGAAATCTCATAGTCGTAATTTTTGTTTTTAAAAAATGCATTATAGAAAACAATACTTGCTTCCAAAGAAATTTCATATCAGGATACTGAATATTTTTTTCCCTCCAATTATTGACAACGGCCCCTAATGGACATTTTACCTGTAAGGAAGCCCCTACGAATTCAGCCAGGCATTATTCTAAATACATAGGCTTCACAGCGTGGTGTGGCTTTATTGAATTAATTGGAATCTCAATTGCCACGTTCAGGATTTGATCACCTGTCTAGTTTCCACATTACGCTATGACCAACTGCAGGTTTTCAAGCCACCACTGTGATATTGAAGTAAAGATTAACCCATTATCCCTTAATTGACTTTTGAGCCTCAAGATATAATTGGCAATTAGTTAGGGGACCAGCTGTATTTGGAGAAGTGATTTTATGCTTCTCAGATTTCGGCTCCATAAAAACCGGAGTCTGTGCTCTCTTATAAGGGAGCAAGCTCCTAGGGAGAGTTAAGAAGCTGTAGAAACAGAGGAGATTACACATGAAAGGTAAGGCTGCATTTTATCAAGTCTGACCCAATTATTTCATAGACAGGGACATGTACACTTTTGGGGAGAGGTTCGCAACTGCCTGTTCCCAGGGTTTTGTTTTATTTTTTACATCCCAGTCTAGTCTATGGCCCCGGTATCTAATAATCTCCATACATACAGTCCAGATTTCTGAGGGTGGTATGGTAAATTGAAGGTGGCTCTGCTTCAGCAGAGCTGGATAATTGCGGTAAAGACCAGGGAACCATGAATAGACCAGTTCCTTGGAACCTCTACGGATAAGCAAAAGATGGAGATCACCCAAATGTGCTCCGGGCAACTGCTCTTCACCAGAAGACGCAAGACCGTGGTTTTCTATGCATTTGAGCACTGGGATAGGACAGGATCAGCTATCGTACTTGCAATTGTGGTAGAGCAGTGATGGCGAACCTTTGGCACGCGTGCCACAGGTGGCACACAAAGGCGTTGCCCTGTCAGCTCCAGCGTGCTTATGCGCGCTGGCCAGCTGGTTTTCGGCCTTCATTTTCGGCCGTTTTTCACCCTCCGGAGGCTTCAGGAGTTTTCAGGGGAGCCTCCAGAGGGTGAAAAACGGTCCAATGGGCAAACCGGAAATCCGTTCCCGAACTTCCGCTGTGCCCATTGGGCCATTTTTCACCCTCCGGAGACTTCAGGGAAGCCTGCTGAACCCTCTGGAGGCCGAAAAACGGCCACATGGGGGGCGCACGTGTGTATGTACAGTGCAATGTGTCTGGGGGGTTGCGTGCCAGTGCACGCACGTTGCCATTTTTGGTATGCAAGCAGAAAAAGGTTACCCATCACTGTGGTAGATGGCATTAAGTTTATAAACCTCACTTTCTAATCACTTTCAGAAATTACCAATGAACCATCTTGCAACTATTAAAGATCTTTGAACATGAGTTTGAAAAGTCTTCATTGGATAAGCTTATCTTCAATTCTGAACAAAATGAAAATTAATTGTAATTTTAGGAAGAGAATTTTAAAACAGCCAAAAAACTTAAAAGATTTTTGTCTAAGAAAATGATAAATGGATTAAGGGTCCAGATACATTTGGAATATTGCCTTTCACGATAGGTTTTTGAAATCAACTGTAACAAATAAAATGCTTCTTTTGGGAAAGTGACTTGTAAACAAAGGTAGTGATTTTAGAAACTGGACACTAGTGGGGACAAAAGAATCTAAGCTGAAGGGGGGAAACACCCCTATTGTTGGATGTCAGTTAATACTGGGTCCTACAAAATGACACAAAACATTATAACATTGGAAATATTAAATGAGATCTCAGAAGAATGAAGCCACAAATTAGAAACTGCAATATGAATGCTGTCAGTAATGATGTCTGCTCCTAGAGATAAGACTACAAGATGTTAATGAAGGAATGACCGATGTGGAACAAATTTTATTTGACAAGACAGGGGAAATACCAAAACTGGAATTACAAATGACAGACCAAGAGAAAACCAATCTTTACTGGATGTACAAAGGAAACTGGACGAAGTTTTAAATTAAAAGGGGATTACAAATGATAAACCAAGAGAATGATCTAGAAAATGCTTTCTCATCTACGAAAAGAGGCCTGTTAAAAGCTATTTTCATTTAGTCTATTCAGTCGTTTGATTCCTTCTGTCCTAAGAAAATGTGGCTTGTAGATATTAATGTTACCTATTTGCAAGATATTAAAATATCAACATTATGCTATCTGCTCACTTCATATTAACCTGCATGACACTTATCTTTCTAGCCTATATATATAATTTACCTTATTGCTACTGCTTTTATGCCTTCATCGACTGCTCCATAATCTACTTTGTTTCACATTGATTTTGCATTTTTGTTATTGACTGCAATTTATTATTTATTTAGGAAACCAATTGATAAGCCATCTTCTCACAGACATGCGACTCAGATTCTCATCCAACACAGCTTAAAAAAAAACAGTTAATAAACAGATTAAAAAGTATAAGAACCATCCCAAAATAAAGAACGATAGATGTTAAAAATTGTAAGAGATGTTGAAAGCCAAATTTAGTCAAACCTATGCAAGTAAACACTCCATAAATCATTTTAACCATGAAACGTGCTCCTCATAGAGAAAATTACAGTCCCTGCACAAGCCCTATTTCCACAGGAAATATTATTCAGATTTCAGCAGCCATATAAATATGGTCCTTTAAAGGAGGAGGAGGTGAATGATGCATCTGTTTGAGTAGGTCTACAGGGCATGCTTGACAATAAATCTTTACCCTTGAAAGGTATCAACAAAAATTGCTTTTTAATATGATTCTTCACACTGAGGAAAAGAAGCATCGACTGGACCGGAGGAAAAAATAGATAAGCAAAATGATGAATGCAAAGCAACATGTAAGAAGTAAGAGGCAGGATGTACGCCTGACAACAATGTGTATGTGATGACCAATTTGCTATTTCTGTGGTGATGCTTTCCATGCACCCCAAAATCCAGTACCAGGATTCATTTAGTCCATTAGCCGTATAGACAAGGAGAAATTGCCACTGGTCCCTCTCTTACGGTCTAAAAGGTTTTGCTTTGCTTCCTACTGCTGAATAAGATGCATCTCCAAGAGCTAATAAACTCTTAAACCTCTTTCCAGCAACTACATCCAACCGGTTACTGACTCCCACCTACAGTAATATAGCATATTTCCATCACAAGGGTCTAGGAGGAGGATCTTTCCTGTGGTCAATCATCATCCTGCTCATCACTATGGAAACAGATATTCTAAGGAACACTGCAAGAAGCTCATCATCTCCAAACTTAACCCTGAATGAAGCTTGCCAAATAGGCAAAGATCGCTCCAAGCTCACAAACAGAATCAGCCATGTGACCCAGAAAAATATAATTACCCACAAATTTATTCTTTCTCTTCCTCTCTCTCACGCACACACACACACACACACACACCAGCAGCAGCTTACTACCATAGAGAAAAAGGCAATCTACATTTCCCTTTATTTCTTTGGGCTGTTCCAAGGCTTTGGGGAAAGTAAGTGTTGAGGTCAAAGCAGGCCCTCAATTATTTTTCCTCAAACCAATTAATTCATGCAGTTGCCCATATCCCAATCGCTCCTTCTGGGGAAAAGCAGAGCAGCTGCCAGAACAAATGCAGCTTAGCTTCAGCAACTGTGTACAGACTTTTAGAGGCTTAATTTAACAACCCCCCCCAAAAAAAGACCCCAATAAACCCTTGGAAGTCATTCAAGTTGCTTCCATGTACCTCTCCGTGTCCCCCAGAGCCAGGATCATTTTAGAGAGGGATGTTGCTAGGAGGGTCAACAGGGGGGAAAGCAGTTGACTGGATGCCAAAAAAACGGCAGGGAAAGCAGAATAAAACTCTGAGAAAAGTTCCCTGGTTACAAGGAGGACATATAATAATATTAAGCTAGAATAATTAACGTATTTACGAAGCCCAAAACCAACCATCGTGGTTTAGTTTCTCGAGCAAGTCAGGCCGATATATTTTTAAAAAATCTGAAAAGTGAGACCATCTCTGTCTCACAGGCTGCTACGGTATATTTGTATGAGCCCTGGTGGTTAAAATGCAGTATTGCAGGCTAATTCTGCCAACTGCCAGCAGTTCAATTCCCACCGGCTCAAGGTTGACTCAGCCTTCCACCCTTCCAAGGTAAGTAATATGAGGACCCAGATTGTTGGGGGCAAGATGTTAACTCTGTAAACTACTTAGAGAGGGCTGTAAAGCTATTGTTATTTGCCAAAAAAATGTGATACCTAAAAAACTGACTTACAATGGCCTGACTTCAATTACCTCCCAAGCCACCCATAAAACACAAAACAAGTTGCAGGTCCAGCACTTATTTAATACCCTTTGATGTATTTAATGGTCTATAAAAGGTGAGTAGCAGCATAACCTTCCTATAGTAACTTCTGCCTACCTGAAAGTTATATCCATACAGGTGACCCTCAACTTACAACTGTGTTTTTTTTAAACAATGGTCCTTGGGGAAAAATGACTTACAAACTGTCAACACCACCCTCAGAGTCATGTGGTCTCAATTCCAGCATTTGGCAACCAGCTCACATTTACTACTGGTTGCAGCATCCTACAGTCATGTGATTGCAATTTGCAACATTTTTTGCTGATTCCAGCCAGAAAAACCAATGACTGCATGATTTGCTTTAAAAAAAAAACACTGTAAAAATTGTCATAAAACCAGGTCCGACTCCAGTTATGATGACATAGGACAGAAATTGCCATCCCAATTGTAGTTGGAAATTGAGGACAAGCTGTTTTTTTTTTTTATGTTAGTACATAAATGTTAGTACATTTTTTATGTTAGTACCTAAAATCTGTTCTGGGTCTATTTCAGTCTGTTTTTAGTCTCCAAATACTACCCTGGAATCCTGTATTAACATGATTGTGATTATATTAATGACAGCATCCCTTCTCTTTCTGCAAAAGTCAATCAAAACCCATCACTAACTCTTTTTACAGAACAAATACATCTTAAATCTTGGTTCTGTGGAAGAGTTATCTGCTTTCTCAACACTGGGTGGCAGTATAGTGCAAAGAATAAAGTTTTTCCGCTGGATGCGGAAACATAAATCATGTATTCTAATTCCTTAAATATGCATTAGAATAGATGCATGCAAAGAAGAAGTTAACATCACAAAAACGACATGCTGAATTGAAAGTGATTCAGTAAGCATTTCTTTTGCTAACTGGAGGAAAAACACATTTTCTATTCTGATCACTGTTGAGCAAAACAAAAGTAGGATATTCTGGGCATCTTGAGATATAAAAATGGGAGATCGTTATGGAAATGATCGTGTCTTCTTTTTTAGTAGTGCAATGGAAGTATTGCTATGCTGGTTTCACCTGCTAATTGGTGCCCATCTGTACCATTTACAGACATTCATCACCATCTGGCGATATGCCAACCCATAACTTGCTCTTCATCCCAGTAAGCAGGAAGCCTGCAGTATTCATGAAATGTTTTAGGAAGTAGTTTCGGAACTTATAAAAAGAAACAGGGATAAGGCTTGATCCAGATGAGATAGCTCTGCCATTAAGTGCAAGAACAGATCGATCTGAAGAGACATTTATATCACAGACGGCAATCTATTCCACCTGTAGGATCGATCCTGTGTACTATTCAGAACGTCTGCAGGATCCCAGTGTTGATTGAGAAAGTTGAGGCTAAAATGTTATCTGGTACGGCCAGCAACAGCTCCTCTAGATCACGGGTGTCCAAACTCATGGTCTGGAGGGGGAAGATCCAGCCCACAGTGCTTAGATCTGGCCCGTGGGGCCACCCTAGAAACAGCAAAGGACCAGCCCGTGGTGCCTCTGCCAGCAAAAATGGAACTCGCGAGGGCCGCCTACAGCCCTCCCGAGCTCCATTTTTTGCTGGCGGAGGGTTGTAGGAAGCCCTCATGGGAGTCCGTTTTTGCTGGCAGAACGCTCGGGCCACCACAGGTGTCCCTGGCACCAGTGACATCGAGCTGGCCACACCCACCTTGGCCACACCCACCCTGGCTCCCCGAGGTCAAACACAACCCTGATGCGGCCCTCAATTAAATTGAGTTTGGCACCCTTGCTCTAGATCCTGACTTGCCACAAAGATCCACATGCCAATGAACTCTAAGCTGGAGTAATACTAGGGACCGAATTTTAAGATCATGTGAAAATCACAAAAGCTGCCCAATGCAGCCACTTGCCCTAATGGAAATTTCGTCTAGTCAGATTATAGAAAGCTGTACTGTACTACTTCTTCTTTTTAAAGATGGTAACCCCAAGCGGTTCAGGTTTGGCCAACTACATCTGCATCAATCTGCCTATAATCTGAGATCAACTGGCCTCAGTCTATATCAGGGGTGGGCAATTAATTTTCCCAAACGGCCACATGGAAACGTGGACTGTTATGGAGGGACGAACCAATAGACTGAATTCTGCTCAACATTTTTTTTTTTGCTTTATATGTAAAGATAAAGGTTCCCCTCGCACATATGTGGTAGTCGCTCCCGACTCTAGGGGGCGGTGCTCATCTCCGTTATAAAGCCAAAGATCCAGCGCTGTCTGATGACAATTCTGTGGTCATGTGGCCAGCATGACTGAACACCAAAGGCGCATGGAACGCTGTTACCTTCCCACCAAGGTGGTCCCTATTTTTCTACTTGCATTTTTACATGCTTTCGTACTGCTAGGTTGGCAGAGGCTGGGACAAGTAACGGGAGCTCACTCGGTTATGCGGCGCTAGGGATTCGAACCACCGAACTGCCGACTTTCTGATCGACGTCTTAGCCACTGAGCCACTGCGTCCCCCCCTCTCATTATAAAAAGCAGTAAATTATGTGGTTTCAATGACTATGAAGGTGTGTAGGCATGCATATCCATATGCTTTTTTTAAAAATAGCAGTTGCCGTCAAAATCAAAGCAATGCAGTTGTATGGTATGGGTGGCATATACTTATTTACATTTGATTTCTGATTGACCTCGTGTAGGCCGGACAGGGACGGTCAAAGGGCCAGATGTGCCCTGGGGAGGGGGGGGGCTAAAAAGCCCAGGTCTGGTCTATATATATTCAGTTTTTGAGAACAATGACAGTAACAGATGCATTTATTCTCAGTTTCGTTCAGTATTCATCCGACAGCATTATTAAGAAAACTCTTATAGTTGGTTCCATTCTCTCCTCTATGACTTGCATTTTACTTGTCGTCCTTTTGACACAACTACAATTTATGGAAGAATACAACCAAAATGAATCACACTCCTACGTATAAACCCAGATATAACTATCCTTCACTTCTAGACATCACTGGTTTTCTTAGCAATTAAGAATGAAATGTACTGCAATTGTTAAGAATAACCAGAGTCTATAAATGGAGAGAGAGAGAAATGTCAATCAATCAAGATGAAAGTTCTCCTTCCTTTTTCAGCCAACAGAAAATATTAAAATTGCTGTCTGAGGAAGCAAGGAATGAATTCCGTGCGGAAATATCTCAAATGAATTCAGCGAAATTAAATGGCCCGGTTTGACTGCATTTTTTCCCCCCTGCAGTATCAACACGTATTGGAATTTTCATCCTTCCCATTTCATCCTTCCCTCTTTCCTGCTTTCTGCCTTTTATACCGCTGGGCCCTTTTCAACAGCCATTTCTCTGAGCGTAATACTTACAAGCCAAGCAGAAAAGAAGAATTATTTATAACAGTGTGACATTATCTGACGGAGTCAAATTGTGCTTCCAACAGCATCTCCTTGCATATATTTACTGAGCATTGAGAAAGGAAACATTGATAATGCTGGAAATAAATTATTTTTCCGCGTCTACGCTACCGCTTTGCAGCAAATCTCTTTCTTACAAAACTGCACACGCTCCAGTCCTTTGACATTTGAGGAGAGGGGTAATTTAAATTCTCAGCTCTTCTTACACTGGTGAAATTGAGGGCTGCTTATTAGGTGCCAGGAGACTCGGAGGCCCAACCAGCATGAAGTTCTTTATTAAGGAATCTCACTTTCTCTATGGGACGAAGAGAAATTAGGTCAAGTGAAATATATAAAGAGTGGCAGAGGGGGTTCCCCTCCCCCAACTTTCTGGGGAATGCCAACAACTCTGCTTTTGTTGCTAAGAAGCTAGAAAGAAAGAGAGAGAGACCAGCCAGATTAAAAAAAAAAAAAAGCCTATGAAATACAAAAGTGTCCCAATTCAGACACAACATATTGCTAAAAGTAAGTTTCCTTTGTTTTACAGCAAAACAAAAGTCCATTTCACTGTTAACTACTTGCTACCTACCGTATTTTTTGGAGTATAAGACACACCGGAGTATAAGATGTGCCTTAGTTTTTGGGGAGGAAAATAGGGGGGGAAATCTGCCTACCAGGTAGTCATCTGGCTAACGTCCTTAGTCTGGTCAGCTTAAGCACATTATTTTATCCCCTGGTTGGGGATGAAAAAAGCTTCTAAAGCACAGCTGATAGAGAAAAGCAATGAACAAAGCCTGCAAAGACTTGGGGCAGAAAAAAAGCTTATTCGGAGGAAGT
>JANHFT010006293.1:197421-208319 GCA_032467955.1 Pseudoxenodon macrops
GTGGTGGTGGTAAGATATTATTATAAAAGAATTGTATTGTGATATGTAAAATTTATATGTAAAAATGAAATGTGGAATTAATTGTATGGAAAATAAAAAACTTTTATTCAAACCACTTGGCCACACACCCCAGTTGGCCACAGACACACAGTTGGCCCCGCCCCCAGTCGTCCCCTCCTCAAGGTCAACCACAGCCTTGATGCGGCCCTCAATGAAATTGAGTTTGACGCCCCTGGCCTGTTGTATCATGCGTCCACGTTATAGCAATTTCACCAAGAAGGAGAAAAACCCCATCAGGTTCTGACCCAAGAGACTCAAAAAGCTGAAATAACGAATGCAATTCTCTCAGGACACCGTAATAACGATTGAGGAATATGGCAGGTTATTAATCGTTGACTCCTATCCTTCTGTTAATCCTGATTATTATTATTTTACTGCTGCTGTGCCTCAACCTTGAGGTTGAAATGAGAGAACCAGGAAAGCGAGCCATCTCTGTGGCTAAACTTTTTACCATCCCTAGGATGGTACAGATAAAATGGCTCTTTTTAAAAAACGTTTTATGAAATGAATTCATGGTATAAGCAAAGTGCAGATGGTTAACAACTCCGCCGCTGGTAATGTTGAACTCAATCCTACTTATCTCATCGTGCCAGACTTCATGGAGGCACGGCTTGATTCACAAATCTTCAGCTACTCAGCCCCCACATTCAGTAATTTTAACAGAACCTTTCAAGACTTCAGCAAGGTTAGATAAATGTGTTGTTGAAAAGTGCTGGTAAGATCAGCCACTTTCAGAATGCAGAAACCAAGCTATATATTATCTGTGTGTGTCTGTGGGTCTTTCAATTCTGACATACCAGTCATACCAATTGATTTTTTGGGGGGGCTACTTTTCCCAGCCTTGTACTATAAAGAATATACTGTATAGCCATCTGATCTGATGCATTTTAATTCCCATTTTTCAAGAATCACTTTCAAATACGCAAAACAGAAATGAATTTAGGATTCCTATCTAAAAACCAAGACTATATTGGAACCAGATCATAACTGAGTTTTGAACAGGGTGGATTTGATTTAAATCAACTCGATTTAAATTTCTCTTCAAACAATCGTAGAGTTTGTAGTGTACATAGATTTGCAAAACAACGGGCTAAAGGAATATCTCATGGTTACTGTGAAATTGCGCGAATGCATCAACGCAGTGCATCTCTGTTTACAGAGCTTGGATTCATTGAATGGATTTACCAAAAATGTAAATATTGCAGCCTCATGCTACATACAGTAACTAAGCTCCTATTTCCTGCTGAATAAACTAATTTATTAATGTATCTTAAATAGAAAACTATCTTTAGATAGATTTTTATCCCAAAAGCATTTTATTAAAATAAATTTGATAAAAATAAAAATAAATCCCATTTAAATTTTAAAAATCTGGGTGGCTTGTTTTTTTTAAATCATCGAATTTTTATCCACCCTGGTTTTGAACAAGTATATAATATGGCTGTCTTCTTCACATCAAATATTTCTCACATTGGCAGCATATTTTGGAGGAATTCGGACCTACCTGCCTTATAAGACTAAGAAACAAGCTTCAGCACGACTATTGTTGGAAAAGCCTCGGTCTACTCCACACAGAATGGCCTTTTATACCAGCATCACATTCCATTTTTTTAAATTATTAATTTAGCTGCCAAACGATAAGATCCACCACTGAATTTAGGAAAGTTACAGAACTTTTTTTTTTTTTTTTAATGAAATGCCAGTTTTGCATGAGCTGTCAGAATATGTCAGTGACGAGACTCATTTGAGAGGAAAATAAAAGCCTGCTGAAAACATTGTCTTATTTTTAGGAAGCCGGGTGATGGGAAATTTGACAGCTGCAGGAGCCAGGTCTTAATTATCATACACACAACTTCTGAGTTCATTACATTGTTGTTGTTGCTGTTGGTTTTTAAAATTGACTCTCAAGAAGATTTACAGCACCAGTATTTGATTTAAAAGGCATCATATCTCCATTTGAAAAGGATATCCAGTTTCTAACATTC
The DNA here is from genome assembly GCA_032467955.1 of Pseudoxenodon macrops. Classification (NCBI taxonomy): domain Eukaryota; kingdom Metazoa; phylum Chordata; class Lepidosauria; order Squamata; family Pseudoxenodontidae; genus Pseudoxenodon; species Pseudoxenodon macrops. The sequence goes on from JANHFT010006293.1 coordinate 199,467, forward strand.
CTTTGTGTTGATACTTATCAACTGGGTGAGTTTCCTAGAGGTAAGAGAGAAGTAGAATATCATAGCATCTAAAAGACTGTAACAAGACTAGGAGATGCTGTTTTGGATTAGAACTTCATTGGGTATAGGAAGAAGGGGTGGGATTCTACCGGTTCGGACCGGTTCAGGTGAACTGGTAGCTCCGACAATCAGCTGGGAGCAAACCGGTTCACCCCAACAATCAGATCGGCCCATCCATCCACCTGCGCTAATTTCTTACCTTTGTCTTCTCCGCTCATTTGCTCTGCAGAGCAGATTGCCGCACCTACGCTGTGTTTCTCCTCCAAAGAAACGCGGAAGTGAAGGTTTGTTCAAACTGCGTGCACACGCGCAAAGCGCACGATCACTGAACCAGTTGTTAAACCAGGAGGATCCCACCACTGATATGAAGGCTTGGTATACACGGTATACTAAATCTAAATTAACCAAATACAATGCTGCATTCGTGCTGTGTAACAGGTACGGGTCCAGATAATTTGCAGGACCTCCTGTCTCTCATCATTTCTGCTCATCCCACCAAACCTGACTCAGGCAGGCCCCAAAGAAGTGCCTTCTCTGTCACTGTGCCTGCCTTATGGAGCAAGTTCCCCTGAAATCTAGATGACTCCGATCTTTTGCTTTCCACAAACACAAGTCACGGATCAGAATATTTAGGAAGTTGGTTTGTGCAATGATTTCTATGTAATGGAGATGTTCTGAATCAGACCTCAGAGGAATGGTATTATATTGGCTATTGCCTTTTTTTTTTTAGTGTTATTTTTGCTATCGTTAAATTATATGCCACCCAGAATCACATGTTGAAGTCTTGCACACAAATAAAAAAATGTTTAATGACTAAAGAATTACAAAATAAGGAGGATGGGGAATATTATTTAATATGGAATAGATTTTATGACTGGATTAATAACAGAAATTAGGATATATGTAAATGTATGCTGAACATATGATAAGATATATGAAGTTTCTAAAGAAGAAGAAGCAAGTTAGAAGGATAGCCAAGGTAAAACATAACCTGTATTTCTGAATCTGAATGTAGATTAATAGATGTAAATATGAACTAAAATTAAAACAGACCACAAAATGTATAAAATGTTAAGGCTGAATGTAAGAAAAGCTAATGGAACGATCTAGAGCTATAATATAATAGGAACTGTGTTTCCTATGTCTGTGTATTCGTATGTCTTGTAATGTATATATAATAAAAAAATTAATTAAAAAAATGTTTAATGTGTATGACCTGACATATTAAGACAATGGTTAAATCCTCCCAATATACCGGGAGAATATACTGAACTAACCAACCTTATTTTAGCTTCGCTCGTCATGCACGAACCCCAGCTAGATTGTAATTCTCACTTGACAAGTGACTTGTGGGATGAAAACAAATAAAAGTAGAATTGAAGTAAATGGGAAAAAATATCTGATTCATCAACCGAAGTTCTGATTGAAAATCAAAGTGAAATGAGTGAGGGCTTTCTACACTGATTGTTAGTAGAGTAGATCAGAACTGGCCGTCAGCAAATTTAACTAAATATAAAAAAAATAATGAATGCAGAAAAAAATAAAAGATAATCAAGGTTCCTTGTTTCAAGGTACCTACAGTGAAAATCACACAACTTCTTCAACCTATACAGTTACACCTTCTTCTCCTCACCTGCAAAGCATCCAATTCTCCCCTACACTGAAGTCTTATGGGATATTTTAGTCTGAGACAGTGACAGTGACAGTCTGAAAGTCATTTGATGGCCACAGCTGCAGAACAGTTTAATTGGCAAAGGAAACATCTACTGGCTCCTTCCCATTACCAATCGTCCAACCATGATTTGTTTACAGGTAACCACCGAATGGATTTTCACATCAGGCTGCCTTTTGCAAACTACAACAAAGCAGAATGGCAAGTTGATAGATAACTGATAATTCTGCGGCGGCGGAAAGGATTTCTGCAATTTGACACTTTGACAATGACCCATCCCACCTTCAGAATTTAGATACATGCAATTTTGATTTTTTTTTTGGGGGGGGGGACTTGAATAAGTATCCCATTCTCCTTTTCTTATACAAATGGCATCTTAAAATATTCAGAATTAGCCAGCATTGGTTAATATATCATAGCTTATCGGATGGGTTGGGCTCAAGTGTCTCCGTGCGTAGCCATCTAGAGGCATTAGGTTGGGAACATCTGGTTTAAAATGTAGGGTTATTCCTTCACTGAAAAATTTGTCATATATTCCAGATTTATGGTATTCAGTTTAAGGAAAAACGGCAGATTTCAAGCTAGAACAAACAAACAAAGACTTGGGAGTAATATTCACTAAACTAATATTAGTAGATTTGATCAATCAAACATCGAAGTTGCTATTTCTAGGGAAGCAAAATATTTTCAAAACAAGAAAAAAGATATATTGTATTTAATGCACATCCTTAAAAAAAGCAACAACAAGCAAATCCTTTTTGGTTCTTTCTACTAATGGCAAACCAATACATCTTTGAAATAGTAATAAAATTTGTGTTCAGTGTCATCTTCCTAAAGAAGAAAACGCTGTTATTCCATCACCACTTCTGCAAAATCAGTCTCCAGTATTACACAAACAAAAATAACAAAGTCGTTCAGAAGAACAACAAATGCAACAAAGATATAGTAGTTCAATTACTAAAGCTTCTGTATTCAACTAGGAAGACCACAAAAAAAATGTATTTAACAGCAATTTAATTATCAACCAGAAAAACAAGCAGAACAGCCTCATATAACACTAGGAAAAGATCTGAACAGAAGATGTTCAGATATTAAACCAATTAATAGTTAACTCACTATGAAAAACTGCCGTCTCCCTGGGGGTTTCCTCTAACGATCACTGAATAACAAAAGCAAATAAAAGGCATCAGCAGCAATCGTAAGAAAAGAAAAATATATGTTCTTAAAAGTAAAAATGTCCTGAAGTCAAGCTTGGCAAATGTATGGGCACAATCATGCAATTTTCTTGGCAATCACAGGAAGTACTTTACAGTGTCTTCCTCCCAGTCATCTCTATGAAGCCTGGTGATGCTTTGGTCTTTCTTATCCATGTACAAAACCCAAGCCTAAACAAGATTAGCCAGAGAGATGCTCCTGAAGCAATCATCACAATAATGGCTGACAGTGATATTCTGCATAGATAAGAGCTACTATAAGTAAGCATACGAGTCTCCAACTAATATTCATATTACTCCAATTAGTCCACATTACTGCATAATTACAGCATTATAATTTAAGCATTTTGAACATTCTTCCTTCCCCACACACAGACATAAAACGTATCATTTGCAAATTTGAAATAAATAATGAGATCTACTCAATGAAAATACTTCTGCACTGAAAGGCTAGATTTTTTTTACATGGCATGTACCACTTCGCAATATTATGGAAGTCTACATATACACATATACACATAAATATACTTTTCCTTGCCCTACTTCACAAAGCAGATAGATTGGAGAGAAAGGGATTATAAGAGAGTGAACAAGCACACAATGGGAGTATACTAGAGTGTCTGTGTAATGAACTCATGATTGTCAGGATTAACACACTGCTTTCCATATGTATTTTCCATTGGTGTGCCTGCTTACTCTCTTATAACCCCTTCCTCACCAAGGAACGTAAATACAACATGAATTCCCTTCACGCCAATTATCACAGAATCAGAATGAATATTCCAAAGGGCAGGGAAGTTATGAGGAGGCAAAAAGCTGAAGGTGTGAAACTGATTACCACAGTCATGGCCACGTAATTTCCCACTCTGTTTTGCTTAATGGAGGAGTTGTTGGTCCCAACTGTGGTCACTAAGCGAGGAATAAATTCATGCCGTCAGGATTTTCCAGGCTAGATTATTCTAATGCTAGCAATATGTATGCTTGTAAGATTAATTTCCCCAAGGAGAGGGATCACTTTGTGTGGATCATAGCTAAAGCGGAAATTAATGAAGCCTGAGAACCATTGCAGCATTATTGACAATAAATAATCCCAAGCTATGCTATCTAAGATGATTTAATGGAAACTCACTCAGTAGGCATATCATCTTCCCCCGATATATGGAGGGCATCCAAAGATGAAACATTTTATGATTTTTAGCTAATTGAATAATGAGTGCATTTTTAAAAATTCTACACATCTAAGATCATTTAAGTAACTCCAAGCAGAGTGTACGCAATCATTATTGTGAACAATGCCTTACCATTGCATTGAGGGTCTCTTCCCAATCTGGTCTTTCACGGGGATGGATGCTTCTCTGAAGCTCAGGCACAAAATCATCCTCTTCTGCATGTAAAGAGGACTTCATCCTTCTTGAAGAAAAAGATGAACCCATAAATAAACGGAACCTTTTGGAGTAAGCTAAACATTTGTAATAATTCTTAATAATTCATAAAGCTTTATCGTCCCCAATATTCCTTCTAAGGGTACAAATGCTTCTGTGGGCACCTTCCCTGAGGCCCACCAGCTTCCCTGTTTCATCTGACTTTCCTTTCTTTTATTTTTTAAACCATTCCTTTAAGTTAACAGCAAGCTGGCTTGCTGAAAATAAAAATGCTGGCCCTCAATCAGGGGTGGGTTCTGGATATTTTTGCTGCCGGTTCGCTCAGGGTCTTGCTGTGTGTGTGTGTGTGTGTGTGCGCAGCAATAAAAAATTAGCTTCTGCGCATGTGCAGAAGCAGAATGCAAGATGGCAGCGCCCATGGAGACACCAAAGGAACCGGCTCCGTGACATCATCGCTGAGCTACTAACGGTTCTAAAGAACTGGTTAGAACTAGGAGGAACCCACCTCTGTCCTCAATTTTATCTTTATTTCCAATTATATTACCTGGGTTTTCCCAAAAATAAGACACTGTCTTATATTATTTTGAACCCTGAAATAAGCACTTGGCCTTATTTTGGGGGAGGACTTATTATTTTGGGGCGCACGGAGCAAGACAGGGCTCCTCTTGCCATCTTACCTGATTTCCAGCTATGTCTCCCTAACTCTAACAAGAGGAAATAGCAGGGACCAGGCTGCGCATGTGCTTAAATAGTTTCGGGGAGGGCTTATTTTCGGGGGAGGGCTTATTTTTTTTCATGGAAACACAGTACTGAGTCCCAGAAGCCTTCTTAGGAAGTATAAAAAGATGTATTATTACAGTCCAGTGGTTTGTACAGATGTATTATTACAGTCCAGTGGTTTGTAGAGAAGTATATCTATCTACCTAAACAGGTAAAGATAAACCAGAGTTACAGATAGTCACACACATAGGGAAGTACAGATAGTTCTCCACTTACAATCACAATTCAGCCCATAATTTTTGTGGTTTAAGTGAGAAAACTCATTGAGTTTTGTCCCAACTGTGATCTTTCTTGCCACGGTTGTAAAGCGAATCACTGCAATTGTCCCAAGTCACTTTTTTTCAGTGCCATTGTAACTTTGAACGGTCACTATATGAACTGTTGTAAGTCGAGGACCACCTGCAAGTGTTTTATACTTGGTATGCGCTCAATCACTTTTACTAGTTAGGTAGACCAGATAAAAAGCCTAACAAGGAGTACTTTACTAGCTGTAACTTTACTGTAAGGGCTACATTAACAGAATCCTGCAACTTTGAACCTACCCCTCCTTCCCTTGCCTTTTACTCTCTCAAAAACTAGGAGGCATCTCTTCTGAGAAGCTTCTGGAACCCTTCCCCCTTTGGGCTCAGATTTTATCTGGCAATTGTCTAAGCTGCAGCTCTTCCTCCTGTCTCCCAAAGTCAATCCCATCTGCCACTCCAACCACATCCATCTTTTCACAATGCCAACTGTGCCCATCACTTAACAGAGATGGGGATCCGTATCCTTTATCTTATCTCAGTCATCTTTTTCCCCCTCGTGGGCACATGCGGAAGATTTATGTATAGTTCAGCTCTAGCCGGCGGCCTAGCAATATTGATAGTATATAGAGATTTTCATAGGAATGGTGCGTAGAGGGGAAGCTCTTGCCTCACAATCGGGAAGCTGTGAGTTCGATCCTAGGTAGAGGCAGATTGTTTCTCTCTCTGGGTACAATGAGAATATATCTGCTGAACAAAATTCCGCACTGGCAACAGGAAGGGCATCCAGCCATTAAACACTTGACTAGCTCCATTCAGTTGTTCAGACTCCACCCCGCAAGGGATTATGGGGGCATTAAAAGACGATAGTGATAAGAGATTTAGATACCAATATTTTAGCACTTAGCAACAGCACTTATACTTATATACAAGTATACATATATAAGTTTTATACATACACCACTCTCTAAGCAGTTTACAGAGTCAGTATCTTTGCCCCCAACAATCTGGGCCCTCATTTTACCGACCTCGGAAGGATGGAAGGCTGAGTCAACCTTGAGCCCTGTCAGGACTAAAAACAAAGTACTTCAAATATTACATCATTTCACTTGCTATTTAAGAATGGTTTTCCAAATAAATTTGCTAAAGAAAAAAAGTTGTTTCAGTGGCACTGAATAATTCATCTGTGATTAATCTAATTTAACCATGACATTATGCTAATTCAATCGTAATACTAGACCAGAAAGCTCTCAACTTGCCAGTAGTGGAACAACTAGGCTTTGTCCCATGTGAAATTATTCTGAAATTGCTATCTAAAACAGGGCTCGTTGCTAATTTAATAATGTAAAAATCAGAGACATTTACCGACTTCAAAACCTGTTTTCAATTTATATTGTTGAATCTGAATTAATATGAGAACATTGTGTTATTAAGATAATCAGGAGGAGGAATTCTTGAAATAAGATATTAAAATCATTCTCTCGTTTTCCTCCTTCACTTTTCCCTTAACTAATAATAATAATCCCAAAACAGCTGGAGCACTTTTTGAACACCATCAGCCAATTGCAAAAGATAGCTTTACTTGGAATAGTTTACATTCCACGACAATAAAGAATAGAATAGAATAGAATAGAATTGGAATTGAATTCTTTATTGCCCAAGTGTGATTGGACACACAAGGAATTTGTCTTGGTACATATGCTCTCTGTGTACATAAAAAGACAAGATACATTTGTCAAGAATCATAAGGTACAACACTTAATGATAGTCATAGGACACAAATAAGCAACCAGGAAACAATATCAATAAAAGTTGTAAGGATACTAGCAATAAGTTACAGTCCTGCAGTCATAAGTGGGAGGAGATGGGTGATAGGAACGATGAGAAGACTAATAGTAACCGTAATACAGTCTTAGTAAATAGTCTGACAGTGGTGAGGGAATTATTTGCTTAGCAGAGTGATGGCATTTGGGAAAAAAACTGTTCTTGTGTCTAGTTGTCTTGGTTTGCAGTGCTCTATAGCGTCCTTTTGAGGTTAGGAGTTGAAACAATCTATGTCCAGGATGCGAGGGGTCAGTAAATATTTTCACGGCCCTCTTTTTGACTCGTGCAGTGTACAGGTCCTCAATGGAAGGCAGGTTGGCAGTAATTATTTTTTCTGCAGTTCTAATCTGAACATCAGGCTTACGGTGTGAACAACAATAATAGCAATAATAATAATAAAGATGTATGCTGCCCGAGTCTCGGGGAATCTAGGTAATTCAAGACAAAGAAACTGCAATAAAATCAATAAGAGATAAAAGATATTAAGGGGTCAGGATACCACCATTTGACAGTCTCATTATGGAGGCAGAATAGATATTGGCTCTTGGGACAGGGCAAATTAAATTTGTATAGGAGGCAAAGTACATAAAATAATTGTTCAATTGTTTTATTTAATCTCCAAGAAGAAAAAGGGATATTTATAGCCAGGGTGGATTTGACTGAAATCAAGTCGATTTAAATCATCATGATTTAAATCACTAGTAAAAAAAGGCTTGATTTAAATCAACTCGATTTAAATCATAATTTTTAAAGAGCAACTGTCCCCCAGCTCCTCCTCTGGCCCGCTGTTGACTCACCAACAGTCCCAATATTGCAGAATATACAAGCCACATGCTACATAACTAAGCTCCATTTCATGCTGAATAAGCTAAATTAATGTATCTTACATAGAAAACTACCTTTAGATAGATTTTCAGTCCAAAAGCATTTTATTGAAACAAATTTAATAAAAATTAAAGGAAATCCTATTTAAATAAAAAAAAATCTTTTTTTATTTTTAAAAATGGTCATCAATTTTTATCCACCCTGTTTATGGCCTCATATACCCTTCCGTCTTAGCTACAATCCTATGCAGTAAATTGAATGTATAGAGACAACTGTAACTCTTTGCTTAACATTTTAACCACACAGCCCTCAATTTAGGCAATCCTCTACTTATGACTCTAATGGAGCCTGGAATTTCCATCAGAAGTCACGACGGTCATAAATTGAGGCACCCCACACGACCAAACCTGACTCTACGAACTTTTTATGCCGCAGTCGTAAAATGAATCCCACAGTCATAAAGCGAACACGGAGTAAATGTGTAGCCGTGGGCGGGCATTTTTTTTTTTTTTTGCTGGAACCTGGCCAGAAAGGTCAACAACCAGCAAAAAAAGTTATAAATTGCGTAACACATTGTTGTGACTATCAGAACTCTGAAACCTGTTTTCAAGTAGAATTTGAGGGCTCCGCTGTAACCCCGAGCGATCACTAAGCAAGTGGTCGTTATGCAAGGACTAGCTGGCAAAAGTGGAGATAATGCACATGTGGTCTTTATAAAAGCAAACAGGGGTTCTCAAGGTTATTTTTAAATACAAAAGGTGTTTTTTTTCCAGAAGATACAGAAGGGGCGTTGGTCTTACCTGATACGCTCCTTCTCATAGGGTGGAGATAGCATCCAGGCATGGGAAGTCCCTCGT
>JANHFT010006293.1:228580-240349 GCA_032467955.1 Pseudoxenodon macrops
TAGAGTGGTATCATCTGCATATCTGAGGTTGTTGATATTTCTCCCAGCAATCTTAATTCCAACTTTTGATTCATCTAACCCCGTCTTTCTCATGATGTGCTCTGCATGAGTTAATTGCAAAAATGGAAGTTGGCTTAGGGGCCAAGCAGCTAAGAGTCACAACTTTCTTCCTGTATAGATAAAATGTCTAGCCAGCCTCATTTCCTAACCACTTTTGGAAGCAATTAATCTACAGATAAAGAGAGATTCCCTATGCAGCAAAGACAAATTCCTGTTGGTGAGTTTCACTTTTTTCTGGATTACTAAAATAGAGACTTTTAAGGATTGAAAGATTCAATAATTCTTCACAAAAAGCTTAACAAATAAATGATGTTAAGAAAGTTTAAAACAGATAAAGTAATAATTAGAACTATGCGGAGTTGTAGTTCAGAGCACCCGTAGAGGACTTATCAGCAACTCTTTAAAGCAATCAAGATTTTTCCCAGGATCACAAGGCCAAATATTTTGGTACTGGGGAAGACTCCTATAAACACTGTTCCTGTTCCTTCTGCTGGCTTTCAACTTTTTATTTCTCCTCCTTTTCTCCATCATAAGGGCAAAAAATTCAGCCCCAAAACTGAGGAAAAACACACAGTTACTTCTAAGCAGTTTCCTTTATTGTTCCTCACCTACAGACAGAAATCTTCCAAAATAAAGCAACTACTTGCATCATTAGAAATATACTCTAAGAAGTTCCAGGGAGGAGCTATTTTGACTCTCTTTCTCCCAACCAAACTATCTAAACTTTGCTGTCTCTTGGTTCTCTGGAATGCAGCCTTTCTTTCCTAGGAATCCAGACTACATTCCATCACACTTCCTTGTTTCTTTTTTCTTTTTACCTTCAACACTGATCTTTAGACATGTTTAACAGAATTGGTTCTGTTTGTGTATGTCTGCTCTGCCAAACATTGAGCCCAGCAAATGAAAATGGGAACTGGGTCCACTGGGTCCCAGTATTCCAATCAGAATTTATCCCAACTATTTCCTTAGACAAAAATTTGTAGGGTTCACTCCTAAAGGTACTGAAAGAAGAAATCAGCACAAGAATATTATCAGGAAAGAAACAGGAATCAAAATTTGCCTAGGAGTTACTACAAAGCCGACAACACCCTTTAGTGGTTTCCACATTGTAAATGATGAAAGCATTTCCATGATGTGGTCAAGAAAACTGGATCATTCTGCTCAGGCATTCACCGAGTCAAATCTGATTCAAAGACATATTTATTTTATATATATAATGAGGCATAATTTATGATGTATTATTGATTCATAACACATCAGATTTATGTGCCACAATTATCATATACTATGGTTGATGTAGTTTTCTTCTAGTTTTATAATTACAGGGAAGTAATTATCAACCCACAGCTCACTAGTGATTTGGTGGGTAACATTTTACATAAATTTGCCAAGTATGATGTTTGCTTTTCCAGTCAGGGATATAATCAAAATTAAGTTATTGTTCATTCCATCACATACATTTTGCTAGGCTGAACACTAACCTGCAATTCACTTTTCTATTTTGTTAAAGTACCCTCATGTAAAACGCTGAAATTAAAAGAAAACTAAGATAGATTGTTTAATGCTCTTAAGAACACAGATGGCAATTCAAAAGCCTCTTGTGTATAACACACAAACGCTCTGAGAATTTCTACTTCAGCATGATAGTTCATTTGAATCTTCCACTGAATATATCTGATTGTCCTCCTTAAAAACCTCCTCTCCCAGGCATTTCTCTTTTTATCTCTTTTTAAACCATCTTTTCTAAATTCAATCACTGCCGAAATACTCTCATATAATGAATGTTGACTTTCATCTAAACCTCACATTCCTCTTCAAACTAAAGACTTCTGTAAAAGTGTGAAATTAACAAACTGAAGACAACTTCTCAGCCACTGAGACTGACCACATGTTCCACTGCATATACAAATTAATTCAAACATATTAACATTTAAATTGGTCTACCTGAGTAGCTATAAATAGTTCCATATAAGTGAGAATCTGAGACAGGATATGCTGGGGGGAAAGCCCAAATTGGTCTGACCTTTCTTTTTAAAAAATGTATTTCTTATAAAAGCTTATATACTACCCAATCACCTCAACCTAAATGGTTTATGTACAGTAAAAATGCAAGTATATCATAAAAACATGAATTGCTGCACAAAGCGAAAAAGCTTGTTATAATATCAACCTATTTCTTCAGCATATTTGCAAAAATATTATACCGTCATTAATTTCGCCTCTTCATTGCTAACTTGCATAAATCTCCGTGAGGCAGTCTTCAAGGAAAACAACAGCTTTGTATATTATAAGCATCTTTGTTCCTTAATGTTCAAAATTTGTTTCCCTACAGCTTTCAAGGTTCGGAGGTTAAAGACAATGATTGCTAGCTCAGAAAATTATCTTCCTCCTCTCGTATCATCAGTAGAAGGTTACTGGAGCTTACCATGTTAATACACGTTTTAATTTACTTTTTATCTATTTAAAGAATGCATATGGGCACTCAACTTGAACAATGACTCTAGGCAGCTTACAAAAAAAAAATCTACGATAAATAAAAAATAATTGACCACAGGCAACCTGGTTCAGCATTTTGTTTAATTTGTGTTGTACCAGATTTCTTTAGTCAACATTCTTTAGAAATATTAAAGACACTCAAATTTGTCGTTTGTGGTATCTTTATTAAGCACGAAATGTAAGATTAGCATATAAACACTGAACAGCATCACCAATAAGAGTTTCAAAAATTGCAGATCACACAGAGAATAATATTGTAAAACTCTAGAATACTAGCTGATTCACAAAGAAATGCATGGAAAGAAAAGGCTGATGAGTTTAAAATTGGTTAAGATTCATTATGCTGTGATTGAAAAGTATATTAGGAGCAAATATGCATTTCATACTTTGTTAGCACTGCAGAACAATCTTAATGCCTTTAACAGCTGTTCAAGGTTGCTCAGATAGTAGAAAATACCCATCTGTTCCATTAGTAATTCATGCTCTACAAACCTCTTGTTCACCTCAAAAAAAAAGTCTGCAGAATTTGCCTGACAGACTACATCAGGTTTAGGTTAATAAACCAATATCTCCTGGAAATACAAACAACAGCAACTACAAGAGTAAACTCCACTAATACCTATTGTTACATCAACATTGAAAATAGATTTTTGTATAAGCCAAGAAGGTATTTATAGTAATTCTAGAATGGAATATTTGTCTTTCCACTCAGAACTAAATCTTGATAAAAAGGAACCCTAAGAGACGGGCCAGATAAGAAACACATATTACACATTATTTTTAGTGTCAATCTAAAATATATTCCAATAGATACACACAGTACCGCAGACTGGAATCCATAAGGAATCTTGCTGACACAGATTTAGATAGCCACTGGTTCACTGCATTTTATGACACAACATTCTTAAAATGCTGGCTTCTCACAGAGTCATTGTGCTTTTGCTTCACTGAAGAAAGAGTAAAAGATAAATAGTTTCTGCATTGCTCTAAATTAAGAGCAGCTGCCATATTCCATCCTTTGGATAGCTTAGAAATATTTTTCATCCTCCCCTGTGCATTTTAATGTCATTCTTCATAATGCCACTACGACAATGTGTTACATTTCTGGCAGGTAGGATGTATTTAATGGATAGCAAACCACCACTGGTTTTAACACTATCATGCAGAGAAGATTCTATTCCAGAAAATAAAGAGTTACTTGGACTAAAAGCTACAAACCATCTTATGCTGAACAGAGAATTCTGCAAAACAATATCATATAATACAAGCAGAATATCGAATAGCATAATTCTAAAGTTCTTTCTAACATTTCTGCAACATCAGAAACAACAGGAGGCTGGTGAGTCAAGAACAGGGATGTCAGACTCGCAACAACACGTTGTCATATGACGTATCACAACTTTTCCCCCCTTTGCTAAAATGGGGTGGGCGTGACCAACGTGCAGAATATAAACGGACAGCAAACTATACTCCTTACTATGGTAGCACTGATGATGTTACCTAGTTTGGGTAATGAAACATCTGCAAGAATCATCCTACACACCCGTCGCTATAAACTGTCCCTCTGCGGCTCCCGCCTCAGATCAGGCACCACAAACTCCAATCCTCCAAGCTGGTGCTTTTAAGGGTTCACTGCTGGACAGCTTCCCCTCCCCCCCCCAGGGCTGCTTCTTTATTCGCCTGCAGAGACAGCCCCGGGTTGTACTCACGGTTCTGCTACCGTTAATTTCCCTTCCATTACCCTGTTTCCCTGAAAATAAGACCTCCCCGGATAATAAGCCCAATCAGGCTTTTGAGCACATGCGCTAAAATAAGCTATCCCCCGAAAATAAGCCCTCCTCAAATCAGCAGCAGCCATGAGGTGACCACGCTCATCGCCTCTTGCACCTCAAAAATAATAAGATCTCCCCGAAAATAAGGCCAAGCTCTTATTTTGGGGGTCAAAACAAAATAAGACCCTGTCTTATTTTCGGGGAAACACGGTAGTTGGATCCTGTGGTCTAAAACAACTCTTTTTCTCTGGAGCACCTCTCCGTGCCTCTTCTGTGCATGAAGGCTGAGTCAAAAACTGGGCATGTGCAGGAGGCGGGGACTAAAGAAATGATTGTCTCAGCCTCAAAGCAAGGAAGCAGAAGAACACGAATTGTATTATCCTGTCAGGATGACGGAGAACAAGCAAGCTCAGAGAGCACCAAGGACCCTTCATGAGTCAAGAATACACAAGAATAAAGAACTTGCAAATTATAACAATGATTATTGACACATCAGACTTTGTTCCAAGTTACTGCTATCCAAATAATGCAAAAAAAATCCTTTGAATTTCAAACAACAAAATTCCAAGCCAACTGAAGAGCTGTCTCATGATTATTATCCACTATAATATAATAATCTGCACTAAATGGGCATTGTAATATGAAAGGAATCTGTGCATAATCCGAATTTCAATAAGACGTCAGCTTCAGCACAAAGAAACCAAGCAGACAAGACAGCAGAATGAATCAATACAATAAAAACCAACGAAGGAGTTATAATACATTTAGAGTATCATAATATGGGCATTTAGTGTACATAAACCTTGATTTAAATTCATCAAGAAAAGCCTGAAGCACATTTAAGAGGAAAAAGAGAATAGCATATTAGAAAATAAAGAAGAGACTGTTTCACTAATAATTGGAAGTAGAATTTTCTACATTTGTTTGTCAAATTTATGTCTTATCACCTATCAGATCAAGCTATGGGAGATGAAAGATAATCAATTTGTTGCACTTATTCATGCCAGACAATAACATAGACGCTTTTATGCAACAAATTAATTTTAATTCATATGAAGACCTTTCAGCTTTGTCCAGACTGATGACTGTAGATATGATTGACACTTCCACACCCAGAATTCCTATTGCAACTCACGCTGGCTTCAAAGTCTGTATAAAATGCTTTTATAATACTGACATCTACAGCAAAACAAGATTGATAATACACAGAGGATTAGGAAGTTGATATCTCCTTTTTAAGGCAAAATAATACAATGGATGCTTCCAGGAAATAAGGAAGAATCGGAGGACATTCATTAGTAAATTGTGTTCTTCCATTCCCACCAACAGGCTCTCCCATGGATTTATATCCCCTAGTGACGCTCTGGGACTTAAATCCTCATTCTCCATTGGGAGGAAGAGGTTCAAACAGCTTCTAGGAATATCCATCTCACTGTTTGTATAATCCTTTCCCCACACTGCCCTTGGGATTAAGTGCCTTCGCCTTGAAAAACTTCACAGATTCAGGCAAAATTCATCAGTGGAATATTTTTCTTGAAAGTTTACAACCCAGCAAACCGGGAAAGAAATCAAATAATCAAACTTTTTTTTTTTTTTTGGTACCGTTTACACAGTGTGAGATACTTTATATAAGCAGAAAGGGGGTTCTGTACCTCGTGCAGCTTCAAGGGAAGGGCTTAGGTAAAACTAAACAGGATCATTGTACCCAGCAATAACCTTAAATCAGAATAAAATTAGGATAAATTAGTCACAACAACTATTTTGTAATTGGAAATTTCTTCACCCAGGACTTTGGTGAGGGAGAATGAGCCCTCGTCATCTTTTATCTTTAAGTTCTTTTTAACTTGGTTGCAATTTCTTTGATTGTTGGGAGCTGGCTGGAGTTGTTGAGAGCTGCGTAGCACACAAGTTTCATAAATTGTTCGTTTTGATTTACGTGAATGAATCTCTTTGGGTGAAGCTCCCAGCCTGACTGAAAATACCAGTAGTCGCTCAACACGATTCATAAACTGTAGCACTTGAAAGTTAAGAGAGAGAGAATTCAGGCTCTGTTCTTTTCAACAATTTGCTAGAATCTGATCGAGGATGTCTTATTTATTTATACCGGTATGTATAAAACTAAAATACCATTAAATGTCAAATATCCTTGGAAATAAGTATATACTCGATGTTTGAAAAACTTAGAAAGAACTCCAGCAGCCAGGATCATTTCACTGCATTGAAGTCCTTAATATTTCTGTTCTAAAACAGAGACAATGTCTTGTTAGCAAGACAAATAGCAGTGTTCTTCTTCAATGAGCAACAGCACTTTTCTTATTCATGAACCTGAGAATAGTAAATTGCTGCTTGATTCTAGATATCGATTCATCAAAGATTACCCCAGATTTCTTGTCTCTTTTCCTAAACCATCATTTTAGAACAGAATTCCCCAACCTTTCTGAGTTGGTGGCCCGGAGGGAGGGAGGGAGGGGCAGGCCCCTTTACACATGCATGCGCACGCACGAGCAGGGCCGCAAAAGTGATGCAGAGGCCGCGAGCTGCAACACTAGCGCCCACAAATGTTTGTGGTCACTAGCACAAGTGGGGAGGGTGCATGGACCCACACACATGTGCACTGCCCAGCCACTCACGTGGCCGGGTGGCCAAGAGGCCACAGCCTGGCAGTGGGCCATGGCCCACAGGTTGGGGATCCCTGTTTTAGAAGACAAGGCTGTCTCCATTTCATTTTCAACTTCTTGCTATTATCTTCTTTCAAAAGCTTTTCTGGTTCACCCCAGAATATATAGCCTTATAATACACTTCTACAGCAGTCTCTCCTCCAAGTATTAAGTAGGCCTGATGCTGTTTTGTTTCTGACCTCAGAAAAGGCTGGCCCGACACTGTCACTAGCTGGAGCAACTGGTATTATAGTGAGTATTATACTGTAGCTGCAGATTTGAACCTAGATTAAAAAAATAAATAGAAATGCTATTTTAAACTGAACAGTAAAATCTGCCTGTACAAAATATCACCTGTAGGGGCTGGGATGCTCTATGTCACGAGTGTCAAACTCAAGGCTTAGACCGACCCGCGGTGTCTCTGCCGGCAAAAACGGAGCTCAGGAGGGCCGCACAAGGATTACAGGAGGCCGTCACAGCCAGAAACAGAGCTTGGGAGCCCGTTTTCGCTGGCAGAGCACTTGGGCCGCCACAGGCGCCCTCCCAACACGAGTGAAATTGAGCTGTCCATGTCCACCCTGTCCACACTCACCCCATCTCCCAAAGTCAAACACGGCCCTGAATGAAATCGAGTTTGACACCCGTTTAATGTGGTTGTACAGTACTTTCATTTCAATAAATGCCTTCGATACATTCCTCATATATAAAGCTTTTAAGGCTCGCTTGATAAGTTGCTTGTATGATTATGTCACGTTGTCACAAAGGTTTCTTCATGCCTTTTACTGTATGGCACTCGTTTTTCAGATTCAAATCATAAAATCTATAAAGGAAGGCTATTTCAGCGTTTCCTCCCCACTCCCTTAAATTCCTGGTCATTTTAAGAGCGTACATTTATACACAAATGTATGTATTGATTGCATATGAAATGCTCTAGGCATCTTATTCCAAAGCATGCAGGTTAATTTATGGGGAATGTCAGGGATCAGTGCTAAAAAGCTTTCTGTGCAGGCCTATAAACAGGGAGGGAAACCATCCCTTCACCAATATACATGGCTAAATTAGTGGCTGATTCAACTGAATGCAATTATGTATGTGTTTTTTTAACTTATTCTCAATTTCACCTAGCAATAATCCCTAATTACAATAGGATAAAAGTTATTTGGAACTCCATAATCATAGTCTAATGCTCTGTTTAATTTTCCTTTGATATTACCCAAATTTCCAGATTTTATCCATAATGAGCATAGGCTCCTATAATATATTATAATTACCAACAACATACAAACAATAAATCATGTAAATGACTTTATAAACTTGGCTGGAGTGAATTTTTCTTCTTAAAACAAGGCAGATATCACTTTAGTGATATCTGAATGGTAACGCTCAAGAAATAAAAGAGGATTTGTGAGACATGGATATGATCTGAGCACAGATCACGGAATTCACTGAACAAATTGGGGCCAGTTATAAGCACTTAAGCATAACCTTTAAAGGCTGAGTTCCCACTTTAGAGATTCTTAAAACAATACAGTATACAAAAATTCATGAATTAGAAATTAATTCATCAGTTTGATGGAGAGTTTAATAATAGATAATAGTCTTGTGCCTAAGAAACCAGTTCGGAAAAAAGATTTTAAATCTACATCCTTCAAAATGCGAATATTGGAGCACGATTTAGCCCTTGTATAGTACTGTCATAAAAAGAAATTGTGAAAGTATCCTTTTTAAAATACTACCTTAACTTCCAGTGATTATTTATTTTTAAATACCTCCTCAATGTTTTAAAGTTTGGTAATGTTAAGATTATTTTTGGACGCTCACAATGCACACATCCCAGTTTTAATTAATAGCAGGAAACATTCCTAGTCCAAGGTTGAACTTGCCAAACACAAGGGAGTAGTTGACCACAACACGGCGTATCGTGTTCAGCTGTTCACAAAACATTTCAAAAAAGACAAGGACTCTCTTTTGCAATTCAAAATTCTTCTTTTTCTCACGCTCAAGGAGTGACCTCTTCTTAAACGTCCATAAGATATAATTCGGACCAGAAAACCCGCAGGTCTCAAATCTACATTTCAAAGCCTATGTACAAGAGCCACATATACAGCACACGATTTTAAACATGCTTAATACTTACATCTATTCAAATGGTTTAAGCTTTGATGCAAAACAAAACAAAAACCCAAATCAAATTAAAAAGAAAAGATATAACACCAAGCATGTCAAAATAACTCTGGATCATTAGCCACTACTATTCCACATGTTGCAGGATGAAAGAAGAGCTGTGAAAAATATGAAGCTTTCCCAAAGTTATACGGGAAGCGCTGTTCCAAACTCCCAGGATGGATGGGTGGGAGGGTGAGTGGGCGAGTGGCAGAGCTATTGAAAGTAAAGAGCAATTCACTATTTTGGAGCCAGATCTAGTGGTAGCAGATTTGTTTCTAAAAAGATGACTCCAATCTATAAAACGATGAACTTCTAAAGTGATGCACTGAATCAGAACATTTCTCCCTCCTGTGTGCCGATAATGTGTGTACCCAGTAAAGAAATCTTGAGAATGTGCTAGAGCCGTGATGGCGAACCTATGGCATGCATGCTGGAAGTGGCACGCAGAGCCATCACTCCGGGCATGCCAGCCATCTCCCATTGCTCTTCTAGATTCTGGTGCGCCAGCTGGTCTTCGCGCATAGGGAGGTCCGGAAACTGGAGAAGCTGGGAAACTGAGCTTCCGGTTTCCAGCATGCACATGCGCACCGTCAATGTTGGTCTTCATACGCGCCAGAAACTGGAAGACCAGATGACTGGCACGCATGTGCACATCGGAAACCGGAAGCTCAGCTTCCCGGTGTACGCATGCATGCCAGGGAACTGCTCTTCCGGTTTTTGACGCTCCCGCACGTGCGCACCAAGGAGCTTCTCTTCCTGTTTCTGGCGCTGCCATTTCAGCACTCGGTGCCGCAAATGTTCGCCAACACTGTGTTAGAGCTTGAAAGAAGCTTCCTCTTAATGTGCTATAGCCACTAAAACACACTTACCCAGAGACGCACGCAAACACATTAAAGAAGGTGTCACAATTATACAGCCAAAGCCATTTTCACTACATTTCAAGCACGAATTGTAAGAGTACCACAAAGGGCAACAAAATTATCAGAAGACTGGTAATCGGGTGTTTAAAAAGCAATGAATGGATGACAAGATAAAGGTATAAAATTTTAGATGAAGAAAATTGATGGGAAATCCCACATGCCTCTTGTTCTTTCTTTCTTTTCTTTCTCCTAAAAGTGCAACCAGAGTCTGCCAGGCAAAAGGATTAAAAATCCATCTCCAAATTTCTCTACAATGTACAATAGATCCAAGTTGTAGCCATGTACTGGAGATAATCTTTGCTACTACAAAGAATCCCGAAACCCAAGGTCATTCTGGGATTTCAAAGAATATGAATTATTAAGAAACAAGGATGACGATGATATGGCCTTCAAGCAATCAAGAACCTAACTTTAAAAATTAATGTATAGCCATTAGGTCTTGCACATCTCCCACCTTTTACTTCAGAAACTGCATCTTCACAATTAAAAGCTAATATCCAATGCTAGGAAGCATAATAGTGCTGTAGTTATTAAAACAGACACATACGTATGCTAAATCCTAAAATGCAGTTTGCGAATCACTTAAGATTCACATTCAGCAAAAATGGAACAAAAGTACAATATGGCTTAGCACACTGAACACAATCTGGAAGTATTGCTGCCAGTTGCCACAGGCAATAGGGTGACACAATTGTTTAGACTTGATTTTAGAAAAGTACTTTGGAAGGCGTGAGGGCAGAGACAGAAAAGACCTGTGCGCTATTCTTTCATGCAGTTGAATATTTTCTCACAAACAGGCAGCAGCTGCAGAAGGCAACCAAAAAGGAAAATGCAGTTCCTTTAAAGGAGTTGAGATCAGAGCTTTATTCTTATTTCTGTGAATAGTGAAGGACGCTGCGCAGTTTAAATTTTAGACTTTCTAAGGTGGTTGCATAAATGCCATGCATTTTTTTTTTAATGTTCAGTCACAGAGATATCTTTCCTACACTTTTCCAAAATGTAGCAACAGGGATATGGAAATACTTCAAAGGATATTCTCATTTTCTCCAAACTTTTGCCCTTTGTTAATTTAAAAAGGCATCCAGATTCATAAACCTAACACCACAAGATTTGTTGAGTACACAACTTACCCAAATCCCCACAAATAGCATGAACATATATATGCTAAGCAATATTTTAAGAGTCATTCAAGCACTCTAGGCAAGTATAGTGAGAATCAATTTAGTTGACCTCATCTTACAACAATTGGGATTGGAACTTTAGTTACTAAGCGAGGCAGTTGTTAAGTGAGTCAATTTTACAAATCTTTTGCTACGGCTACGGGGCAAATCCAGATTTCCTATTGACGTTCCATGCCGAAGCTGGCTGGAAGGTTGCAAATGAGGATCATGTGAACAGTGGGATGCTGCAATGGTCGTAAGTGTGAGGACCAGTTTTAAGTCAGTTTCCAGTGGTATCGTTTTCAATTGATAAACAAAGACCAAGACCAAGAAAGGAGTCCAAATGGATTCCTGAGTAGCAAAAAAGTACCGTATTTTTCAGACCATAAGACGCACCGGTGTATAAGACACACCAAGATTTCAAAGAGGGAAGTAAGAAAAAAAAAGTTTTTGTCCTCCCCGCCCCCAGGAGCAGTTTGCAGGCCTCCCAAACCCTCTGTGCCCTCTGTTTTTTGCAAAAACAGGCCCATTTGTTACC
>JANHFT010006294.1:32989-51218 GCA_032467955.1 Pseudoxenodon macrops
AGTAGAAAAGGGGAGAAAGAAAGAAGAAGGGATGTAGGAAAGGGTTGGAAAGTTGTTGCAGAATTAAAGATCATAGAAGATAAGAGGAAAGAACAAAGACAGACAAGTATTGAATTTGATGATGGAATGGATGATGAAACTGTGATTATATTGTTTTTAGTAAGATATGAATGAAAAGATTGAAAATGTATACTCTGTGCTTGGGGAGATGGGGGAAAGATATTGTTATAAAGGAATTGTATTATGATAGGTAAAATTTCACATGTAAAAATGAAATGTGGAAACTAATTATATGGAAAATAAAAAACTTTGACAAAAAAAGAAGAAGAATTGTTATGTGTTGTTCTTGATTTTGGGCCTGACATCAATCTTGCCAGACTGAAGCTGAATTTGCCCGCTTTTCCTTATATGTGAATTCGATGTAATTGTTGGTTCATTTGCTGCTGTTCTTAAATAATAAATTAATCTGGTACTTTTCCTGGAATATTCTCTTGGTGTCCCCCCCCTCCCCCAGTTCCTATGAGATCACAAACGAACATTCATAGACACATAATAGTTAATGGAGTTTTCAGGCCAGGTTACTCCTCCCCCAGCTTCTGTGAGATCATAAATAAAAGCTCACAGATGCATCACAATTAATGGAATTTTCAGACCATCACAGATTTGGACATCTGGCACAGTTCTTGCAAGTCAAGGTCCAGAACTAAACTGTCTTAAATGCATTTGTTGCTGATTTGTTGCCCATTGGTATTTAAGGTAAGTCTCCCAAGGAAGACATTGCTTTAAGAGCCAGTGTATATTGACACTGTGGTCTTTCTTAAATATACTTTCACCATTGCCATAGTCACATTATTATACTAAGCTCTCTTTCATACTCTTTCTTATATATGTGGGAATATTAACATGGGCTAGAAGAACAGTAGGAGAGCACTCTGAAGAAATGTCATACAGAAGACTATTGCTATTCACATATCATTCCAGAGTACCAGACATGGAATACTTGTCTTTATAATAGAAAAGGAAGTTCCACTTGAAAAACTTCCTAACATTAAGAACAAATCAATAGCGGAAACAATTAACCATGACCAATTAGAGAGATGGTAAACCATCTTCATTGGATGTGTTCAAGAAGAAATTAAACAGCCATCCATCTGAGATGTTTTAATTTGGATTCCTGCACTGAGCAGTACACTGCATCCTTCCAATTCATGATTTTATGAATATTGCCTCAAAACCAATTGTAGGTGAAGCAAGGATTGCCTTATTTCTGGTCTTCATATGTGGATGGTATAGTTTTTACAGTATGCAAATAACCTAACAAGCAGATAATTGAAATATTATCTAGCTTAATGCATTATTAAGTTAATTTGGATGTTTTATTGTTTTTCATTGTTTTCATTGTTTTACAATGTTTTTAGTATTTTAATTGTAATATATTTTTTGAATTGCAAGTTGCCCAGAATCATTGACTGAAATGGGTGGTTATAGAAATTGAGTGAACGAACAAACAAACAAATAAGTAAATAAATTGTTGCACAGCCAGTAATTGCATTAGATGTTCCCAGAAGCTACTGTCAAAAACTTAAAAGGACTGAAAATAACATCTATTTCTTTCACTTCTAAAATAAAAGGCATCGTCTCCCACAGAGCCAGGGATAAAAACCTGTATCCGTCAGCCATTGTCCAGCTACATCTTTTACCACATTCAACTGAAATGATTTATGACTAGAAATGAGAGGAGGTTATATCCTGAGCATCTTTACTCCCTTCTGTCTCCAATGCTATGATTAAGGAGAAGGTTTTTCAGAGTTATTTAATCTGGACACTTTTTACTGCTGAGGGATTTCAGGACCCAACATTTAAAAAGTTTAATTCTGAGGTAAAATATTTGAAGAATAGTTCATGGAAATAAAACAAACCATCCTCAGAAACTCAAGAATGTGCACACTATTATTTAAAAAACAAAAACAAACCATTAATACCGGTATATGTGAAAACTTCAATATGCCAGTGCTGACTGGTGAAACATTCTATCTTTCCCAAATTAGCATCATTATCTTCTCAAATGCTGACATCCTCCCACCTGTCCCTTTTGTTCCTTGCCATTAGTGATCTGATTATTCTTCTTTTGCAGCTTGCTGATAAATGTTCAATGAGAAATCATGGGCAGGTGAGTCACTAAAATAACGTTATCTTACAGAGCTTAGCTGGAATGTTTTGTTTTGTGTTTCACATTATTAAAATTTAAAAATGATTTTTAAAATGTTAAATCTTTCCAGTTTGCTTTTGAAAGCCAATCTTGATATTCATAAGAAGAAATCGATTCTTCCTATGACATTGATTCTTAAGACAGTTAAGAATGCAATCCTATAGTCTCTGGGAGGACACAGGATCCACACGATTAGATTTTCTGTAAAAAGGTTTCTCCTTTTACCAAGATCAAAAAGCTCCATTCCTCTCATAGCCTTGCTATTGACTGGATTTATCAAAAGTGAAAACAAGGTATGCTAGAAACACACACAAAAATTGAACAGGTGTCAACCTGCTAGAACTAAAGCCTCA
Source organism: Pseudoxenodon macrops (assembly GCA_032467955.1). NCBI lineage: Eukaryota > Metazoa > Chordata > Lepidosauria > Squamata > Pseudoxenodontidae > Pseudoxenodon > Pseudoxenodon macrops. The sequence continues at coordinate 35,552 of JANHFT010006294.1, forward strand.
TTAAAATTTGAATGTGATCCCCCAAAATAGGGAAGAAATCATATCAACTCAGAACCTGGAATAGTTAATTTTTCTTCTTGTTGGAATCAGATCCAGAAATATATTTTTGTTAAATTTAAATTTATTGCATTAAACCCACTCCCAACCTTATAAGTTGGTGCAAATCTTGTACGACTTCTGATCAGAAATGATCCACCACAGATCCTCTCCCTACTCAGTGTGTGGTTTGTGTGGGTTGCCACTGCCAATCATTTAAAACAAATTATAAAAAATTGTGATTAGTTTCAAATCAGTAGAGTAGAAAAGCAACTATACGGCTGGCAACTTCACAACGGCATTTATTCAGTATGTTGCACAATTTTTACTCAAATCATCTCCTGGTTCTTTCATTTTTACCTTTCACTGGAATGAAATCAGGAGATAGAAAAGGGTGATAATTGGATTTGGGAAAATATTCCACAAAATCTCCCAACAGAAGGAATGGAAAAAAGGAATGACAGCTCAAAATCTGGAGCCAAAGTCGGAGAGGAGCTGAAATCAAAGTGAAACAGGCATGAAAGCAGGGAGCTTAAGTTCTAGAGCTGTTTTCCTTTCTGCTATCTTAAAATACTGATCACGTCTACTAAAAGTTAGCAAATGCTGTATGTAATACATTTCCTACAATAATCAAGCCTCTTTCCTACATGACCCAAACATAGCAAGGCTTCCTGCCATACTGCTGCCTGTTCATTTGGCCTAATGGGGCAGGCGAAAACGGAGGGCTCAGCATGGGTGAAAGCTTCCGAGTTTATGCATTGTTGATTACCCTTGTCATCTATTTACCCCTTGGCAGCCTTTCAGATAAACAATGTGTAGATGACAAAATACCATCTTAAAATGAAATCTATTAGTTTCCTAGTCCTTCTCAGTGTACTATTTGTGTTGTAAACTGCACAGAGTAGTTGGGTATGAGATAGGTGGCAAAAATATTTTATAAATAAATGAATCATACCTGATCATTAAGTAGACATACAAATAAAATAATTCAGATGTGATAAACAGTTTTTAGGGTTATTTTTTTCTACCTAAATGCGTAATTAATTATACAGTAACTCCCCTTTTTTATGACTCCATAATCCCTTAATTCGTGGTAGAGTTGGGGTGACTGGATGGAGCTGATCATTTACTTATTTATTATTTAGTGTATTTATTATACAATAGCATCATTTAGAAAATATTATTAAACTTAAGATGCAAGCTTGGCTTAGTATACTTTTTCCTCCTGGGTACTGCAGACAGAGTCTGTAAAAGCAGCCACAGATCTGGAGTCTAAGTTGGAGTAGGATGAAACTGATGCAGGGGTTTCCAAAGCCTCTCCAGAGCTACAATGGCAAAAGCTAGCAAACTGTTTACAATGGAAAATAAAAATGATGCAAGAACTGTTTAGAATAGAATGGCAAGTTTATGCTTAGAGCTTCTGGGATGAGAAGTGAAACGTCTTCAAAGAAAATCCAGAAAGTCCAGTTGCTGCTTCAAAAAGCAGCTTTGGGACTATAAAATCAATCTTTTCCTTGATCTACAAAACATGATTATTTGATCTTTTCACTACCTCCATTCTATGTTTAGTGTCTGCCTTGGTTAGTGATCATTCACAAATACAATGGTAATAAAAATAATTTTTCCACTAGTTTACATTTATTAAATTTATTTGCCACCCATTTTGCCACAAGGCAACTCATTTACATTTTTGTGCACCTGACAACAAAGCTATCAAAGTGAGAGTAACATTGGCATAACAGTATGAGAATTTTTAGATTGCAGTAAGGAGTGGACTTTATAGCGTCTCTTTCTTTCTTCTCTCGTCATGTGTTTACTTAATGACCGTTTTGCTTAATGGCCTGGTTGCTGGACCAGGACTCAGTCACTAAATGAGAAGTTGATGTATTAGACAGGCACCTAGGCAACAAATATGTCAGTCTCTGCAGCAGCATAAAAAGCCTGAAATGAGATTAACGGAAGCTAACATTCCTATAAAACTAGTGAATTTTGTTACAAGGAGCCTCTACTGTATATACGGGTAGCTACTAGTATGTTTTTGCTTGATATTCCTGAATTTTGACCATAATAAAGTCTATATCTTCACTCTTTCCACAATGCATTTTTAAGTTTCACTTTTAGCATGTTAGTGTTTAATCAATCAACAGACCACATACACAATTCCATTTTATTAAGAGGCAGGATACACGTTTAAAGCTTCTGAAACAGCACCCATGGCATTAAGGCTCTTTTTTTTTTTTTTTGGGGTTATTTCTGGATCACATGCTTCTGATGCAACAAGCATATCAAATGCAATTCATAGGTATTGATTATTCAAAGACCCTCTGAAGTATAAAAATATATGATTAAAGCTGGGCTTGGGGGAATCAGTGAAACCCCTTCATTATAAAGCTATCCAGAAAACATCCCTTCTTCTCCATTGATTACTTTGACTGACCAAGGGCATGGATGGCAGCATTTTCCAGCACCTCCACTTTCTGCCCGTCTTTTGCTGGTGTCACTGCAAGATTGGCCATTGCTCGGGCCACTGTCGTGGTAGGAACAGACATATAGGTGGGAGAGAAATAGGCTACCACTCCTAGGGCTTTCCTGGCCACCCATTCACCAGGCCGAGATTCCTGGCGATCACATAGCAGCACCCTAAGGGAGAGAGGCAGAAAAGGAACTTCTTCTTTCTCAGTTACATGATACATGGAGTTTATCGCTCTCAACATAGCAGCAACACGACGGTAATATTTTCTTATTCACAAAGAAGTTTGAAGTAAGATAAATGCAAGCCAAGCCACAGAGGGATGAGATAGGGATCGTGGGTTTTAGTACATGAAAGCCGTCATTATAATGAGCTATTGTTTGGTTATTGATACAACACTCGGTAAAATTTGCCTGCCTGTCAATAGAATATACTCAAAAGTTTGATTACAAGGGTAACATCATATGGTACTAATGCTTAAGATGGTGCTTCTAGTTGAATTGATTTTTGTCCCAGATAATGTATTGGCTCTTTTGTATGAATGGAAATATTCCAATGCATCTCCTTGGTTATATAATAGGGGGGGAAAGCACATTTCAATAAAGCTCTAAGAATTTTGGTAAAAACAGTTATGCACTGCTTTATCATGAAACACACCTAAATCTGTACCCTACTGGCAAAAAGAAAAAAAAATCCTGTGTGTACTCAGCAGTTTATTGGTTGATTTCACTTCTTTTTCTTCAAGGTTGGGAAATGAGGTGCGTTCAAGACCAGAGAGATGGTAAAGAAATAAAACCTCTTGACAAGGCAACATCTGTTGCTGGGGGTGCCAAAACTAACCAATTATAGAGAAGCCATATTTAACTAGGCTGTGTTTCAGTAGGACACAGTTCAGCTTAGAAAGCAACGGCCCTGGGAGAGGCTATTGTTAATTCCTTCTATTAGCCTGTGTGATTCAAATAATATGTTGACCAGCCACAGGTGAAGGAAAATTATTCTCTGTGACCTGCAGTGTGATGTGGATGCGGATTTTGGATTTGCCTTGGAAGAGCTAGGGCTGAAATTTCTCATTGTTAAAAAATAAAATAGGGTAGCCACTCATTCACTCACTCATTCGCATGTTAATCTGCTTCACAGCATTGTGGCTTGGACTGCATCCCCAATTACATACAAAATTAGCTCTTGAATCTGACTCTACAGAAATGATGCCTCCAATGTACTCAAAACCATCGCTGGTATTAGTTTTGACCATTTTTTTCTAATCATGTGTGAATGGAAGTATACTGGTACTTCGATACTTGGAGATAAAAGCAAAATTTTAAAATCGGATACATTGAATGAAACCTTTCTACATCTATGCTGCTTATTTGGTGTACTCTTGACTTTAACAGCCTAGAAGAGCTAAGGTTATTAATTTTTTAAGCAACAATTAAACAAGCAGTTGGATTAATTAACTAATTTTGTTACAATGAGAAACTTCAAATCTTAACTAATCAGCAACACTCACAACTAATACAACTTCCTATGAGGTGGAATGAGCATCCTTCTACATGCCCGTGAACTAATAGTTTGTCCTTCCATCAGATTCATGATTTACACATGCAATATACTTACCCTGGCCTAAATATGGAGAATCGGTCAAATCCAAGTGCCTTAATCCTGTTTTCCACTTCACCCTAAAAAAGGAAGGAAAAAACAACCTCCCTTGAATGAGATCTCTGTCTTGTACATAGAAATACACAGAAGCTGAAAACTATACACATCAAAATAAGGCAGAAAGAAGGATTACTGAAGATGCTCATATGATAGAGGAGATATACCTTCTTAAGCACTATTAGGTTCCACTCTTAGAATTATAAGCTGCAGACAGAAACTAACATGCAGGCTCTGTAATGGCTAGAATTTGACATACCAGAGATCTTTGGCCAAGGAATGTCTTTCTCGTGAAAATGTATTGCCACCTACATTATGCTGCAGGTCATATGCAGCCTTTTCCTTTGAACATATTACTTGAACATCACAGAATAATAGCTGTAGTAAATAATAGTATCTCCTGGAGCCATTGCTCTAGAAGGGACTTACTTCCTCTGCTGAAGCAATATTTAATTGGGGCTGTTGGGGCTTGCCACTGAATGTATCAAGCTGCCTATTATGGGATTTGATTGGTAGTCTATGTTTGGGAAAATCCAAATTCAACTTCCAGCTCTGCCTAACTATCTCACAGGGAGTTTTCCTCAGGCTTAAATTAAATTAAAGAAGCAAATATAAGCATGACCTCCTTGAGGGATACATTAAATGAGAAGCCTCTTTCTCTGCCTAATCCCAAATGGCAGTAGAATGGAAGATCTGGCATTTTGTATGTCAAGATTAAACAGAACCTGGGCCCAACTAAGGAGAACATTGAAATCTGGTGGTTCTCTAACCCATTGCTTATCTCATTTTGTAGCCCATCAGACATACCTTGGTTTTTAGATAGAGGAATCTGCTGGAGCTATCTGCACCTCTGCTTGACTCTAGGATAAAGTGGTGGCACCCACCAGCTTTGGCTAGCTTTGCTGCATGTTCAACATAATCACGGTCAACACGCACAAATCCATCCTGTATTTATATGTAGAGAAAGTAGCATTTACTTATTTGAAAAACTCTCCCCTTTCTAATGACCTGGAATGAGTTAGATAGAGCCTATTTGACATATCAAGAAATGACATATAAAGAATTATCCAACCTGAGACTTCAGGACTGTTCCAAAACCATGTTTATGACAATCAGGCACCTCAAAAATGGATATTAATGGTAATGTGGAAGAAGGAAAAAAATTAAATACATGCTGATTGGAAAATAATATAATATATCATTATGCTTTATTAAATGTAAATGCAAATTAACTGAGATCAAATTTATTTTTTGGTATATTGGATCCTCCTTCACCCTTGCATCCTTTGGTTCACCAAAATTGCAAGATAACTGCAGAAAAGTTAAAAATAAACAGCCAAGTACAATGCACAACTTGGGTGTCTTGGATAAAATCCTGTGTTAACTATGAAATTTGGAAAAGATGGTATGCAAATTGGGTTGTCATGGGCAAAAGATAAGCTAAGTTGATATGCACTTCTAGCTCCTTGGGAGGAACATAGTAGAGTCAAACTTCTAAACTCTTCACAACTGTTCCTCATCAGGCTAACTCATTCCCTCAAAATGCCAAGCAGCCACTTAAATTTCCTGTCTCTCAGATCCCAAGGAATTTACCTTTTCCAGTTTGGTTCCTCCAGGTATACTGAAGTACAATTATAATCAGCCCTAGAGCCACTTGAACTGTAATCCAATGTAGCTGGAGAATGCCAAGCTGGGAAAGACTGAAACAATCCACGAAACCCGACTTATCAGCAAATTCCACTCTAGGATGTATTTTATACCTCTTAACTTCCTCTCAGTCTTCCACCTTTCTCAATTCCTCCCTGACCCAGGTATTTCCCCTTTTTCCTCCTCACCGCTCCAGCTTTGGCTCTGCTTGTCCCCAAGCAGCAAAATCCTACATCATGTCCTTGGAAGGCAGCAGCAGATTCATCCAGTTTCTCAAAGTCAACAACTTCTTGGGCCTGGAAACAGACACCCAAAAAAATCAGACATGAAAGAAAGAACGGGAGACTCCAATGGAGAAAATGAAATATATGTGCCTCCCTGCTTTCCAAAACAAATTAAGACAGAACATCTGGCTAACAACGAAATTTCAAATCCTGTTGAGAAATTATCAAACAATCAATAAAATGCACATATTAAAATGCACAACTTGGACAAGGCAGAGAAGGAATGCTGAAGTTTCCATCCAGATGTGGTGTGATAAGAGGGAGCATAGAAGCAAATAAGCTATAACTCTGAAATAAGAAAAACACCTTCATTGTTAATGTTTAAGAAGCTAGTTAAGTTATGGTTATTCTGGAGAGCATTTAGGAAATGAAGAATTGAATAGATTCATGTATCTGAGATAAGTAATGGATATTGGCTATAAATTACTGTGTTATATTGTGTTATGGTATTGATTATATATTACGTACTTGTTTTTTTATTATTTAACTTTACTATATTTTGTTATATTGTGTTGTATGTCTGTTTCCAAAGCACCTGAGGGCAGGACAAGAAGCAATGGATGGAAACTAATCAAGAAGAGACTCAACCTAGAACTAAGAAGACATTTCCTGACAGAACAACTGATCAGTGGAACGACTTGCTTCCAGAAGTTGTGGGTGCTCCAACACTGGAGGCTTTTAAGAAGAGATTAGACAACCATTTCTCTGAAATGGTATAGGTTTTCCTGCTTGATCAAGGGGTTGGATAAGAAGACTCCCAAGGTCCCTTCCAACTCTATTATTCTATATATTTACCGTATATCTAAACAGTTGTGCAAACCTCTTAGATTTAATTGAAAGAAGGAGCATAGAAGTGTCTGAAATAAAAGTACCAGTAAGATAACTTAAGAGCTACACCATATAAAAAAGAGCTCTCCAGTCTCTTGAAATACAGGCAACTTAGTAAGATGGATATTATAGTCTAGCACAGTGACGGCTAACCTTTTCTGGAGAGCGCGCATGTGCCACAGCACCGGAACCTGGAAGAGGGTAGCTGGCCAACAGCTATTCTGGGTTCTGTTGCACGCATGTGCACCGGCAAGCTGGTCTTCGTGCATGCGCGCACCAGAACCCAGAAGAGAGTAGCTGGCTGATGCACATGCATGCTGGACCAGCTGTCCGGCACGCATACGCGTGACAGAATCTGGAAGAGCATCTGGTGATGGCGCCCATGTCCATAGAGAGGGCTCCGCATGCGCATTGGCCAGCTACTCTCTTCTGGATTCTGGTGCGTGCATGCATGCTGGCCACGCGTCCCATAGGTTTGCCATCATAGGTCTAGCGCATAAAAGACTGAAGAAGATAATTTGGTTCCTCCAGTTCTTTTTTTATATGGCACTACCGTACATTCTTTACATTATTTATGTACTATATTATGGCCCATATAATTAGATTTCTAATTTTTTTAACCATTTATAGACAATTGTCAAGCAAGTGTTGGTAAACAAATAATTATTTGGTAGGCATTTAAAATTGCTTCACTGTTTTATATTTTGGATAGAGTATTCAATAATATTTTCAATTACTTACGTTTTTGAGAAACTTGTAAAGTGTATAAGATGTTTAACATATAATTTATGATTATAAATATATTTCATCCACATTACTGCCAAGGAATGTTGAGAGGTAAGACTGGATTTTCAGGTAGCATACATTTACAGTATTTTTTTCTGAGCCCTAGGTTGAGGATGACTATAATAATATATATCAAAAATCCATGTGGTTAGAATTTAAAATGCAAATTAGGTCCTGAGAGACCCAGATTTAAACCTCTATCCAGTTCTAAAGGGAATGAGAAAGAGGACAAAAACATAACATAAAAAAAATGTTTTGTTTCATACCACATTACTGTAAAGAGTCCCTTCAAACTTTAGATTTCGGCGGCCAATGAGGGTCACTCGAGAGAATTTTTGCTGCTTTAAGATTTCAAGTAACAATTCTTTCCCAGTTTCTCCAGAAGCACCCAAGATGAAACAGTTTTGTTTCTTCTGTTCTTCTGAACTGGGAACCGCCATACTGTTGGTAAGAAGCAGCAGTCACTTTTTTAAAAAGAAAATGGCTTTTACAGTTCAGTTCTCTACATAATGCAGATGTTAAGTCCCAAGAAGTTCAGTGACAGTTCCTCTCCCAAATAAAACCATACAGGATTGCAGCTTCAACTTCACAATAAATCAATTATTTGGAAACTGACACCGTGAAACACGACATGTCCTGAAAATAAGGCCAAACCTGCTTTTTGGGATGGGTGTAAATATACGCCCTCCCCCGAAAATAAGCCCTCCTGAAGGGGTGGGCATGGTCAGCATAGGAGGCAGCCCTTCCCCGGTCAACTAGTGGCAGCCGGGCTCCTTAAACCGGATCACCTGAGCTGATCAGGAGCTGTCTCTCTGTTCTCTCACCCCCCCCCCAGTGTTTTTGGTGCTTGCCCGCCTCCCATCCATCCCCCTTGCCTGCAAACTCTTGTCCCGCTCGCAAGAGAGCAGCTGCCTGGCATTTCTTCCCATGTAGTACCTACCCAGCAGACAAACCCCACCTCTGGCTGGGCAGAGCGCCATTCACCGACCGAGCGGTAAGAGGCCGGTCAGGTCAGCTGCCTGCTGCCGAGTCTTCCGGCAGTGACCGCTCTGGAAGTGCATGCCCCGTTCTATGCTTCCAGCTCCATACGATTCCCTTTGGCCTTTGCTGCCTCTAAGCCCCAGTTGCCAGAAGACACGGCAGCAGGTTGCTGGCCAGACCGGCCTCTTCTCCACTTCCAGGAGCTTCTAGCCGGGGTTAACATCTCGCAGTTCACCCCGTCCCACCTGCCACCTCCAAATTGTATCGCTAAAGGGGGCGGGTGGCTAAGCAAAGGGTGCAGGTGGCTAAGCAAGGGGCAGGAGCCACCCACCCACTTTAGCAATGGAGTTTGGGGGTGGCAGGTGGGGATGTGGTGGGCCTCAAGACACGTGTCTTACCTTTCCAGCTCCATTGCGTTACTCGTCGTTGTGTCCAGGGAAGCAGGTTGTAAAAGAAAACTTCTTGCAAGTTTGAGATTTTTGATTAAACTCGCGAGAACTTTTCTTTTGCAATGTGCTACCTTGGACACAACGGCGAGGAACGTGATGGAGCTACAAGTGCAAAGTAGGATGCACGTCTCGCGGCCTGCCCCAACCCGCCCCAACTCCTCTCCCACCACCAAATTGTGCCCAAACATTTACCAGCATCTGGCTTCTCTCTTTCGCCCAGGCATCGCAAGGAAACAGCTTGCACCGTAAAGAAAAACTTTTCGCACACACAAGAAGCTTTTCTTTACAGTGCAAGCCATTCCTTTGCGATGCCTGGTTGAGAGAAACGGCGGAGAGAAGCCAGATGCTGGTAAGATGCATGTCTCGCGGCCCGCCCTGTCCCACCTGCCACCTCCAAATTGCACCCACCACGAGATGCGCGTCTTACCTGACACATGTAGCACCATTGCGTTCCTCGCCGTTGTGTCCAGGGAAGCACGTTGCAAAAGAAATCTTCTCGCAAGTTCAATCAAACTTTTCAAACTCGTGCGAAGTCTTCTTTTGCAGCGTGCTTCCCTGGACACAAAGGCGTGGAACGCAATGGTGCTACAAGTGTCAGGTAGGATGCACGTCTCGCAGCCGCCGCTGCTGCCTTGTGGAACAGGACTTTGCAAGGCTTGTTGTGCCGTTTCCTCGCAAGAACAGCAGTACTATCGTGAGGTTCGACATACCGCATAGCTGCGAGCAGCAGGATGCCACCTGTGCTGGTATGATGAAGCTCGCGGCAGTCCTGCAGTTCATGCAAGGAAACGGCACAACAAGCCTTGTAGAGTCCTCCACGAGCAGAAGCCGAGGGCCAGCCACTCAGCCGGCACAAAGATCAGGGAGGGGAGGCGGCTGCTGCAACGGGACATTCAGTCCCAAGCTCGCCGCATACTGCACCCCCAAAATAATAAGCCCCCCGTGATATAAGGCCAAGGTCATATTCCGGGGTTCAAAAGAAAATAAGACCCTATCTTATTTTCAGGGAAACATGGTAATGAAAATGAAAACACAGCACTGTTGGAGCAAAGTAATGTTTAATTTCTCAAAATCAAATCAAAAGCATACTATACACCAAAAACAAAAACAACTTTTACAATTACTGCTAGCCCATCATATGATCATGGCATGCCATATGCAAGATCTATGACCTGAAAATAAGGATGAGATTATGCTGTCAGTGAACTAGACAATAATATAGCTATATACAGGTAGTCCTCAACCTACGACCACAATTGAGCCCAAAATTTATGTTGCTAAGTGAGACCTATGTGTGTTTTGCCCCATTTTGCAACTTTTTTGCCACCATTAAGTGAATCATTGCAGCTGTTGAGTTAGTTACCCAGTTGTTATAAGTGAATCTGACTTCTCCGTTTACTTGGTCAGAAGGTCACAAAAGCTGATCACACAACTCTTGGGCACCACAACCATCATAAATATGAACCAGCTGCCTAGAGGAGCTGAATTTTGATCACATGACCATGGGAACACTGCAACAGTCATAAGTGTGAAAAACGGTCATGTCACTTTTTTCAATGCCGTTGTAACTTTGAACAGCCACTAAATGAACTGTTGTACTGTTGTAAGTCGAGGATTACCTGTATTGGTGTAGGCTGTATTGTATTGTGGAGAATTTTTTTTAACTTTCCATAAGTGAAGAATGGACACTTGTCTTCTTTCTCAGAAAGTGTACAATATTGTATTCCACATTTTTTTTTTTAAATTGAAGAGCGACCCAAGGAACCAAGGTTTCCCAGATCTTGTTGAACTACAAATCCCAGAATCCTTCCCTCCCGGCTTGCAGCTGCTGGGAAGTGCTGTTGAGCAACATCCCTAAAAATCGCTCCGGGTTGTCATTTACAACAGGGCGATTGCAACTAAAAACAAGGAGACCCTTTTCCTTTAAGAAAAGATTTCGCTCATAATAAAAGTAACCGAAGACAGGCCTCGCTGTCTTTCTTTGACAGCTCTGTTGCTTCCCTCCCGAGAAAAGGGACCCGCGGGGAAACATCGCTCTCGCACCAGGCAAACCACCCTTCCCGGCTTCTCCTTCCCGGGGTCCTTCCCATTTTAATTCAGGCAAAACATCCAGCAACTCCTCCCCCGGGGGCTGCTATGGAGAGCCTCCTACCTAGCCTAATTAGAGAGAGAAAAAACAAACCCTGCTGCAACCCTCTTTACACTCAGCAATACCGAGCCTCGTTTACGCGCCAGGCTCGCCAGTGGCATTTCAGGCGTTTGGACGGGCCACCCACGGGAGGGGGCCTTCGCTGGCGGCTGTCCCAGTGGAGGAAGCGCCCACCGCTCACCTGCGACGAAGCCCCGGAGAGAAGCTCCTGGCACAAGCGGACTCCCACGTGCCGCCGCCCACCAAGGGGCGCATGCGCAGAATCGTCCTACTGCTCTGCTTGAAAGGGATCTGCCAGCCCAGCCCAGCCCGCTAGTGGGAAGGGGGGCGTGTCTCCTTTTTTTCCCAGGGAGGTGGCAAGCTCTCTTCCTCCGATCGGGTTTACCGTCCTAAAGGGAAATTATGCCCCTCTTCCAAATAATTGGTCTTTTTGGATTTTCTGGGGATAACCGATGAGTTTCCCCTCCTCCGTAATGTTTCTTTTATGGCCGAGATTGTCTGGACTTTGCAAGCCACCCAGAGTCTCATACAGAGCAGAGCTACAACGAATTTAATAAGATAAATTTAGAAGTTTCTTTTTTAAATAATGAATGAAGCATAGAACTCTGGTTTTTTTTGTCTGCAAGGATGGCTGCTATAACTGCAATACACTTAATGAATGTAGCAACTATTTTTTTATCTATCTGTTCTTCGTTTTTTTCTTAAGAAAGTCAAAGGGAACGCTGTTTTATTAAACTTTTCGATACAGCTTTACAGCTAAGAACTCTTAATTTGGAGAAAAATTAATTGAAATTAATTAAATTGTAATGATTACATTTTGTGTGATCAGACATGCTCTCTTAATTTATCTTATTTTTTTTACTCTTGATTATTTTTCTTCTAACCATGAAAAGGAGTTCCAGGACAAAGAACAAAATTAAATTTTTTAACAGAGTTAGAAGGGACCTTGCAGGTCATCTAGTCTCTGCACAACCTACATCTACCTCTATCTAGGATTGAACTCACAACCTCCTGATTGTGAGGCAAGAGCTCCACCTCTAAGCCACAGCTCAGAATTAAAATGAATTTTAATTTATGTGTTAAAGCTACTATTTTCCTCTCATATCATACTATGGTCATTTATACATCATTTTTTTTGAGATTTCAAATGATATTTATTAAAGTAGCTAACATCTTAGTTGTCAGTGAGATATGTTACTGGAATTAAACAGATACAACTTGGTTTGACTCCACATCTCTTATAATAGAAATGCAAGTATTTTCTTCTTTTATGATGCTTTCCTTCATCTCTATCTCTTTTCCTTCGAGAATCTCTTTCTCTTTCTTGACTTCTTTTCCGTCTGCCTGGACTTCTGCTGGAATTCCTCCTATGTCGAGAATAATCAATATCTTTTGAACTTCCACAAGACATTCATACATTATGTTATTTGGAAGTTCAGAACAGTTTCTTTAATTTCTTATTCTTAACATTTTAACCTATTTTTAAATGGATATAAATTCTAAGCATTATTATTTTACTAAAAGAAACATAATAAATCTTCCCAAATTGGAAGTAATCCAGTTTGATTTCTGTTTGTTCAACCTAAATAATTTGTTACAAGAAAACTGCAGACATCTCTCTAAATTAATTAAGCAAATATATCAACATTTAGAAACATTTCATTCCATCAAGGCTCATATTAAATACAATATTGCAATATTGCAACCATGAAGGTCCAATATCCAATTTTCTATGCCAATTAATTTCAGATTAATAAATTGCAATAGCACTTAGACTTATATACTACAGCTTCATAGTGTTTTACAGCCCTCTCTAAGCAGTTTACAGAATCAACAAATTGCCCTCAATAATCTGCTTCCTCATTTTACCGATCTGGGAAGGATGAAAGGCTGGATCAACCTTGAACCAGTCAAGATCAAACTCCTGACAGTGAGCAGTGAGCAGAGTCAGCCTGCATTCTAACCACTGTGCTACCATGGGTCAAATGAGACTTCGTACATCAAAAGAAAGAATTGCAGATAGGATCTTGGGAACTGTTTACAGTTGAGCCACCTCAGCAGCCAGAAATTAATTGGAAAGCAAATTAGAATGAGTTGAAATCCATAAACATAATTTAAACTGTCAAAATAAACCTGAGGACATTGGAAGAGATCTAGAAGGAGAATTGAAAAAAATTATTCAAGACATGGCCTAACCTCAACATAGATAAAACTCTGGAAATTGAAGATATCTATGGAATAAATTACTGGGTAGCATAAAGGAGAAAATTGCCAAGAAATATATTTGTTAAATTCACATATTTCAGTGCTATAAAAACTGTAACTGAAAATAAGAGAAACTGCCTTAAAACGTGGTGATACAATTTGAGATTTTACCATATGTGCTTTGTAGATATAGAGTAGACTTATGAGATTTCTAACAGTTGTTCTTCAGGACAAAAAGTTTAGATAGAAACAGACAACTCAGTTTTGCCTGAAGGTCTTTGTCGATGGAAGCAAAGCTTTTGTGTACTTTTTGGATGATGCTAACAGAATGGTTGCATCTTTATTGGTAACAGACGGGAATAAAGACCACGAACAGGCAGACCAAAATGGCTCAATGCAGAGATGGGTTCCTACTGGTTTGGACCGGTTCTACCGAGTAGGTAGTAAGCTGCTGGTGACGTCACGAAGCCGGTTCTGCTCTGTGGGCACTGCCATCTTTAAAAAAATTCTTTTTTCCCCTTCTGCGCATGCGCAGAAGCTGAGTTTCCGGCACTGCGCATGTGTCACCATCTTGTTTCCGGCCTTTCTTTTGGGGGGGGAACTTTTCGGGGGTTTTTTTCTACTCCGTATTCGCGCTCCCATGAGGCGGACCCACACGGCGCAGGAGGCAGCGAACTGGCGGCGAGGTAAGTTAGAATCCACCCTGGCCCAATGGAAATAAAGAACAAGAACAGACACTATCAAAAACAGGTCCAAGGAGCTGGTGCTTCTTCATAAATTAAATGTAGAACAATAATCAGTGATCAAATATTTTTAATATTAATGAGATGAATAACCAAAATAAAAAAAATTGGTGAACAAAGGAAAAAAGTGTATTTTATATGCTTTCAAGTATTACATATTAAAAATGATCTAAGTCTGTTGGAATGTGAGCTTGGTGAAAAATGTGTGGCATCTGATAAATGGAAAAAATGTGTGTAGCTATATATGTGAGAAATTTACCATGAATTCTAGAGAAACAAGTCCTAAACAAGGAATATTACACATTCAGATTGAATCTGGGGGGGAAAGGCTGGAAAGCAGATGCACTAATGTCTGAGAAGTTACATAGTCCTGTATCTAAATGATTGTTCCATATTTGTGTTGTTGAAACTGTCAGTCCAATGTTTGGATAGCTGCTCTTTAATATTAAAGACAACCTTTTATAGTTTTCTCACCTCTGTCCTTCACAAGCTTTTGGTGCTCAGGACCTCCATAACCGAACCTCAAAAGCAACTAAAATGGTATACTGATAGTCCTCGACTTATAGCAGTTCATTTAATGACCTTTCAAAGTTACCACATCACTTTGTAAGTGTGAAAAACGGAAAAAAGTAACTTTTGACCATTTTGCACACATACAACTATTGCATCCCCATGGTCACATGATCAAAATTTAGATGCTCGGTATCTGGTTCATATTTACAAGCCCTGGGATCATGTAATCACCTTTTGCATCTTTCTGACTAGCAAAGTTAATGGGGAAGCCAGATTCACTTAACAACTGTTTTACTAACGTAACAACTGCAGTGATCCACTTAACAATTCTGACAAGAAAAGTCATAAAATGGGCCAAAATTCATTTAACAACTGTCTCAACAACAGAAATGTGGGACTCAATTGTGGTCATAACTCAAGGACTACAAATAGATGCCATCTCTCTGAAACAATGAATTGTATTCTAACCTAAGTATCTCCCAGCTGTTTACAATCCAGTCCACTTGGAAATGATTAACTTAATCATTAAAATTAAAATAAAATAAAAGGGGTGTTGCCTGATATTTCAAGATAATTACAAAGCTGTGACAGGTTTTTGCATAAGCTGTCAAAAATGAACCAGTTATACCAGCCCAAGTGTGCTAGTTGACACCCACTTAATGATGGTTTTGTTGGTTACGGTATTTTATAACATCCTAGCAAGTAAATCCACCTCTGAATTTTGGAAGCTGGAAGACAGACAGATAAGAGAGGAACACAATTTCCAGGTAGGTTAGTAGGCTTCAGGTAGAAGTTGGGATTTACCGGTTTTGGAGGAAATGTCCATGTAGGTTCTGTTCCAAGTGGGGAAACATGGAGACTGCTTGGAAAGATGGTTTAATGGTGAACAGCAGGACCTCATGGTTTTAGGTCCTGGGGAAGAA
>JANHFT010006295.1:27731-51926 GCA_032467955.1 Pseudoxenodon macrops
AGGATACAAGCAACAAGTTACAGTCCTGCAATCATAAGTGGGAGGAGATGGTGATAGGAATAATGAGAAGTCTAATAATAACAGTAATGCAGTCTTAGTAAGTAGTTTGATAGTGGTGAGGGAATTATTTGTTTAGCAGAGTAATGGCGTTCGGGGAAAAACCGTTCTTGTGTCTAGTTGTCTTGGTTTGCAGTGCTCTATAGCGTCATTGTGAGGGTAGGAGTTGAAACAATTTATATTTATGCTTGATAAAACAGGAAAGGCTTACATTAAGCTATAATTTCAAAGAATTTTTTTATATGACGATGTCTCGTTGGTATTTAACTCCAGAAAAAATTGTCAAGAATGTATAAAGTTACCTCAAATGAATGTTGTAATGTAAATATAAAGAAAGGACTTTTTATCATCTATGGTGGATGTGTGATAAAGCAAAGAAATATTGGAGTAGGATTTATATCTTAATACAGAAAATTCTTAAAGTGAATATAGGAAAAAAACAGAATTTTCTTTTGGGTTTAATGAAGACTTGGGGAAAAAAATCAGAAGTTTGATGTTATATATGTTGACGGCAGCAAGACTACGCACAGAAATGGAAGGTCACCTCGACCCCCACATGGATGAATGGCTGCAAAAACTGATGGAGTTAGCAGGGATGGCTAAATTGACTGCTCTGATTAAAGAAAAAGATACAAATATCTTTACTTCAACTTGGAAACCACTTCTGGACTTTGTGCTTCAGGTGGAAAAAGATGAAACTGTGATTTTGGGTTTTACCTATTAGATATATTTTTTGTTACAGAAATGGCTGGTTTCTATTATTATGAAAAAGTAAAAAGTTGAGAATAGATCTTAATGCCTTACTCAACTGCATCAAAAAAGTCGGAGGTCAATTCTTTTTTTTTGTTTTTCCCTTTCTCCCTCCCCACTATTCACTTCCCCCTTTCCTTCCCTAATTTCTCTAATATTTGCTAAGAATAAAGTAAACTTACCAGATTTCCAATCTCTTGGAAATAATCTTTGTGGAGAAAAAATAGTATCAATTGTTACTCACAAGATCTCCAGTCCCACAGACATGAACCATGAGAGTGAAAACCTGGCAGCTGTCTCTCAATTTTTTGCATTATCCTTCTATTGTAGCTTTAGCACTGAGCTGCAATAGAATAGGAGAATGGAATAACAGATATATTCTCTCCAACTCACTGGTCTGCCTCAGTACCTATCAGTTGTTTGGGGGACAATGTTTAAATTTGGGATAACCACTCCAGAAAAGGTGTGCATTATTCAGTTAGGTTTTGAGTATGAATTTAGTAAACTTTCATAAGATCAGGGGTGGGTTGTGAATAGTGAGTGAGCTGCCGGCACACTCAGGGTCTTGCTGCATGTGCGCACACACTCGCACAGCAATCAAAAACTAGCTTCTCTGCATGCGCAGAAGCAAAATCCAAAATGGCGGTGTCCACAGAAACACTGATAGAACGGGCTCCGTGATGTCACTGCGGAGTTACTACCGGTTCCATAGAACCGGATAGAACCGGTAGGAACCCACCTCTGCACAAGATCACTGAGCAGATGTTTAAAAGTAACTCTTCAAATTACTTTTCATAACTGACCATGGATGGAGTGTCATTCTGTGCAGTGGGAAAGCTCTTTTCCATCTCCTCCTTAATTCTCCTCTTCTCTGTGGCACCAGCTTTTTCCAGTCATTGCACTGATTTTATTGAAACAGGGTTTAAGACCACATTTGAAAATAGCTAAAAGAATGTATCAACTGGCAGGTGGTATAACTGTACCTCAAAACAGCAAGATTAAAGCAACTTTCTCTATATCTTTTAACTGTGTAGCCTCTCTCTTCTATTAGTAGCCAGTTAAAGTGTCTAAACTGGAGAATTATCTTAAAAATATGACAAGAAGAGCACTCTGGTTTGAAGAAACCAGATTCTTTCAGTGCAAAATAGAATTACTCTAGAAGACAATACCCAATTTCTGACTCATGCCTGCATCAATTAATCAGTAGGTGCTTTATCTGAATCACCAAATTTTGTCATGAATTAAATGTTAGTTAAGAGCATCACCTTTTGTCTGCCATCTGTTTAAACAGGAGAAAAAAGTACTTTAGTACTGGAACAACTAAGGGCACCTTTGAACTTCCCCCAGATAGCTGTTAAGGACAAGATAGAGGCAGTGTCATGTAGGCCAAAATGTACCGGTAATTGTTTGAGAATGTTTGAGCTATGGTCAATTGCAAGTGGGAGAAAAGTCCTTTTGTATATTTTGTAAATTTACTTAGATGCAGATGTGTTTTATCTCACTCTCAGGTTGTAAAACTTGCTGATTTAAGCAGCTACTTCTTCAATATCAGGAACAAGGACTGAAGTGGAAAAAATTGAACTAGACAAGGAAAATCTTTCTATACTGAATGTATCACAGTTTTTAGTTAGTTGTAATTATATATTTCTAGATTACCAGATAGGGTCAGAGGTAGGTTCCTGCCGGTTCGGACTAGAACTGATATAGGTATCCTAGGACAACATACTGTGTGCTGGCTCTGTCTATCTCTCTGTCTTTGCATGAGGTTTTCCAATCACAGTGTCTTTTGTTGTTAGTTGCGAAGTCATGTCTGACCCATCACAACCCCATGGCCAATGTTACTCCAGACCTTCCTGTCCTCTACCATCCTCTGGAGTCCATTTAAGCTCACGCCTACTGCTTCAGTGATTCCATTGAACTACCTCATTCTCTGTTGTCACATTCTTTTGCCCTCAATCTTTCCCAGCATTACACTCTTCTCCAGTGAGTCCTTCCTTCTTATCAGATGGCTAAAGTATTTAAGTTTCATCTTCAGGATCTGGCCTTCTAAAGAGCAGTCAGGGTTGACTTCCTCTAGGACTGACCGGTTTGATCGCCTTGCAGTTCAAGGGACTCACAGGAGTCTTTTCCAGAACCATAGTTCAAAGACCTCAATTCTTGGCACTCAATCTTTCTTATGGTCCAACTTTCACAGCTATACATTGCAACATTTAGCTTATTGATGTCTAATAGTGGTTAGAATTCTAATAGTGATTGTATTGCCAAGATTTGTAAGATAAAGTTTGTTTAGGCTGGCTAAAAAGCTGCATCAGAGGTGCATTATTTGGTTTTAGTCCTTATATTTTGCTTAGACATAAGAACACTAAGCCATCTTCTTTAAGAAAGGGATTTCTCCCTTGGAAGTGGCAAATCTGACTGACCAGAATTTACATCTCCATGATGGAAAGCTTTATGGCAAGGACATCTATGGGGTTAGAAATTACTTCCTTTACACTGAGTTAAATATGCATAACCAGGATATATTTACTGTGCAGATTATCATTAAATAGCTGAGTGGCCTTAATATTTTCCTTCATCTTTAGCTTTTAAAGTGGAAGAAAAAACATTTTTAGTATAGCAATAAATATGATTTCAAATTCAAAAACTTTGGATCATTATTTGAATATATTTATCTTAAATATTTTTAGACAAGTGATTATATATATTATATGTATGTATAATACACATGATTATATTTAATAATAATATGATTTAAGATTCAGATTTTTGATTCTATTGTAGTAGATTGCAAATATCTCTATCAATACTAGCTATATAATGCCATAGATATGTGACTTGCTGTTTTGCTATTTTGTTCTTTTTATTGATTTTATTGTTATATTTATGATTGCAAATAGTGGTTGAGATGCTATAAACATTTACTAAATAAAATAATAATAACAAGAAAAGCTAGGAACCCCAAAATGTAATTTGAGAAGAAAAAGCTCTGGGAATGTATTCATATAGTTTTCTTTAGTATTCCAATATATCTACTGTATATATGCTGTCAATTATATTCATGGACATTAAGGCACTGGGTATCAAAACTGTAGAGGGTTAATGGCATTATCAGTTGATAATAAAATTATCTAGATATTGCTCCAACTATTGAGAGGTCAGGAGACACACATATTATTTGAATTAGATAAGGTTCTAATGGTCATTTTGGAATACGATGTTGGACTAGACAACAGTGGTTATTAGAAACCCATCTAATTAAAGGGCTAACCACAAATGTTCAATGACCTAAATACTTCACATATGATGGGAAAGGCATGCTGCTCTTAGAATACAAAGTTTTTTTTTACATGCTCTCATCTACAAGAAATCCAGTGAAGGAAAGAAGAATCATACAATGTATTTTCTATTACACATCTATAGGATATTTTTTTAAGCCAAACAAGATTTCAATGGATTTTTAAACAAACACCTAATAAATTTCTGCATAATAAATCCCAGTAGAGTCTTCTGTCTTATTTCTTGATGCCTAGGAGATCAGAGATGTATTTGTCTGCTAATTTGTACCTTGGAAAAGAAAGTCTAATGATGAATAACTGTGGTGAAACTCTCTTTTTGTGTGAACACCCACTGCCACATATCAATACTAACGGAGGGAAAATCCTGCTTACTCAGTAGGGTTAGTGGAGTTGAGTGGATGTGAATAACTGACACTTTTTTATACTGGAAAATCATGATAATTTGGGGGGGGTTTTTGGTACATGTTTCGGCAGTGGCTGCCTTTTGCTGATCTCAAAAAGTTAATTATGGTTAGTTCTTGAATGAGGAAGCTCTTGGGAATTGCAGTGCTATAAGCTAAATTCAAAGTGCTATCCTTATCTTAACACAATAAAAATTGCAAACAAATCAACCATCCCAGCAAAAGCCAATGACAAACCGTAATAATGTTATTAAGAAAACTGTACAACTTAGATGTACTCACTAGGAGTCTTTTAAAAATCCACTAAGCAATACTCTGACTTTCACTTGATAGTTTAGCAAAGCACACAATATTAAATAACTGTTGTTATATTGCTTATATGATTGGAAAATTGCAATTATATTAACTGGACCAGTCTTTATTTGGGCAAAGTAATTCTTCATGTTGAATTCAAAAGTTGTGACTTCCTTCATGGTTGATTGTGCTAGTTTCTCCATAACTCTTTATTTCAGAAAATATTAATGTGCTGTTTTCTACCTTTCAAATTATTTTCATTTCATTTCTTTTTTATTTAAATTCAAAATTATGGTACTGTCAAGGAATGAGGGATATCCAACTGTTTCTTTATAATAAAGTTTGTATTATACTTTTTATTGTTGAGATAAGAATTATGCTTTGAATCAAGTTTATTCCTAAACATAATATAGAAATTATGAACAGAGGTGCAGTAACTTCATATATTGCAAATAGGGAAAAAAACAATCTTAGTATTTCACATGACTTTCTTATAATTCGAAGGATGTTAAAACTTGCCTTAATTGTCATTAAATAATGACTACTTTAGGAGTTCAGAAAACCACATAATAAAATCATCTCCATCAGCTTTTTCAGTCTACTTGACAAACATAAAAAGGACTTTGTTATACTGAACATTCTGGTACAGCAATTCTAGTTAGATTTGGAGATCTTTTTACACATTCAGGACAAAGATGACCATTGTAAATTGTCAGTTTCCTTAAATGTCGCCATTTGAGATAGGAAACCACTATTGAGAAAATATGGCATTGGTATTTTTAAAAAATACTGATAAGGGAAAAATGACAAAGACTCGTTTTGTCAACTTGGCCTTGCATTTTTTTTTAAATTGGCACATAGGCTATTTTAGCATGCCCCTCTACCCTCTTCAATTAGATGACCTTCCATTCCATTTTCACGCTGACAAAGTGATTTTTAACCATTTAATTCATCAAGCAGAGCATAATACTCTTGAAAATGGCCAGTGAACTTTTGTTCACAAACACTACTCTGTTACATAATTCTAGGGAGAAAAGAATACTGTTGTTATTTTCAAATTTATTTAACATCATAGCTAACTCTTCCTGAAACATAATTTCCTTACATTATCTAACTGATGTGGTAGTGATAAATATAATTCTTTGTCTGATAGAGAATAGAATAGAATAGAATAGAATAGAATAGAATAGAATAGAATAGAATAGAATGGACTTGGAGGTCTTCTAGTCCAACACATACACAGACACCACTAAAGCAGGAGACCCTATACCATTTCAGACAAGTGGATGTCCAATCTCTTCTTAAAGATTTGCAGTGATGGAGCATCTACAACTTCTGAAGGCAAGTTGTTCCACTGGTTAATTGTTCTCACTGTTAGGAAGTTTCTCCTTAATTCTAGGTTGCCTCTCGCCTTGATTAGTTTCCAGCCATTGTTTCTTGTCTTGCCTTCTGGTACTTTGAAAAATAGGTTGACCCTCTCTTCTTTGTGGCAGCTCTTCACATACTGGAATACTGCTATCATGTCACCCCCTAGTCCTTCTTTTCCCTAGATCAGTCAAACCCAAATCCTGCAACCATTCTTCATATGTTTTAGTCTCCAGGCCTTTAACTATCTTAATTGCTCTTTTCTGCACTTTTTCCAAAGTCTCAACATCTTTTTTGTAGTGTGCTGACCAAAATGTGATGCAGTATTCCAGGTGTGGTCTTACTAAGGTTTTATACAGTGGTACTAATATTCACATGATTCATATGAATACTTCACATTTTATTTGCTAATGTATCAAATATTAAATGACACAGCTTCATTCTGCAAACATGGATGCTACATTAATATACTCTGGAATTTGTCCCCAAGACAATTATTACTTGTTGCCTAACCTGTGATTGATAAGAAAAAGCACTGATCAATAGGAAAAAACACACACATTGAATTTGTGAATATTGACATTATTTTAATATCACTTGTTTTCATTTTATAAATTTCCTGCCTAGGTAATATAGTAAAAACAAACAACCAGCATAATGCATACTGTCACTGATATTTATTTATTTGTTTGTTTGTTTGTTTGTTTGTTGCATTACATTGCATTGTATCGCATTTATAGCCCTTCACAATCCAAATCATCTCTTGGTAATATCTTAACTTATAAATACCCTCCCCCCCAATGGCATTTGGATGCCAGGTGGCTACAAATGCAAACTGAAGCATTCTCTTGTTGGCTGTCACTTCTGTGTACAAGAAATCCTTGATTTATTACCGCAATGAGCCCAAAATTTCTGCTGCTAAGTGAGACATTTGTTAAGTGATTTTGTCCCATTTTACAACCTTTCTTGTCACAGTTGTTAAGTGAATCATGCAGTTGTTAAATTATTAACATTGTTAAGTGAATTTGATTTCCCCATTACTGTTACTTGTCAGAAAGTCACAAAATGGGGCACTGCAACTGTCATAAATTGCCAAGTATCTGAATTTTGATTATGGTATGTAACCATGGGAATGCTGCAATGTAAGTGTGAAAAATGGTCAGAAGTCACCTTTTTTCAGTACTGCTGTAACTTTAAATGGTCACTAATTGAACTGTTGTAATTCAAGGGCTACTTGTATTTACTTAGAGTATTTTATAGTTATTTTCATGAATATGTATGTGCACATTTGTGTCTGTGTGTGTCTGTTTTAGCATTTATAATCTATCTTGTTTAGAAAGGAAAGGACTTTTCTCTATCATACTGGCTTTTTATAATAAATGTCATTGTTATTACACCCTTGGACTGGAAAAATTGTGTTATAGTTTTATATTTTACACACACACACACACACACACAGAGAGAGAGAGACAGAGAGAGAGAGACACACACACAGAGAGAGAGAGACAGAGAGAGAGAGAGAGCTACTGCATAAAAGTATGTTTTCCTTTTAGAAAAGACAAGAGATCCATTCTTTAATATCAGGCTTACATCACAATATTACATTTGTCTCCAGGTTTTCCCTTAACTAATCTTTTATGAGAGTTCTTTCTTTTTCTTTGTTTTATTTTCCCATGTAAGACTTTATAACTGAATTGCCCTTGACAACTAACATTTTTATAGTTAAATTGGAAGCAGCTAATAAGAACCAATAAATGATTATTATAATGGAAGCAAACTACCATGTTAATTTCTCTAATGACAATTTTGATAAAGGGCAGATATTCTACTGTAATGAGTTATAAAAGTCACATACCCACCAAGGATACCTAAGTGTTTCAGCAGGGAGAGGAAAAGAAAGTCACCATTAAGAGTTTATCATCATTAAGACTTCCTAGGTATGTTATAATACCATGTGAATTGCCCCCCAAAAATTTATTTTTGGATTGCAACTGATATATGTATGTGCTTAGAGTATAGAGGACACATATTGGACTTTTCCAATATTTATTCTGTTATTTTATGTAACTTAACAGCTGTTCTGTTGTTGTTGTTTTTACAACATAGTTAACTTTGGCCCAATATGCTTTGCTATATATGTTGGATACATAAAAAATTTAGGAAGCTATTTATTACAGAGAATCAGATACCTAAGAAACCATTTATTATAAATGTATTTTTATCTTTAAAGTAGTGGTGCAAACCTGTTTAAAATAAATGTGTATATGTTTAAGCTTCACTAATAATAGCTGCAGAGAAGCAGATTAAAAAACAATGAATTGTTTAAGATATTCTGAATTAAACACCAGATGTAGCAAAGACTTTATTATTCTTAATAGCTAGGTTTAGACCAAGGTAGCATTTCAAAACAAAAAACAAAAGTGTTGTTTATTTAGCACCTATGAACATTATTCAGCATCACTCAGATCACAGTTTATAGTTCAATGTGTGAATTACTGAAAGTGGTATGATAGTGATGCCTATTTTGTATTTACCTTTCTGTTTCTATTTTATATGAGACAGGAGCTCTTTCATACATTAATAATTTATCAGAAAAATAGTGGAGTCATGGAGCTATCCACAAATTTTCACATAAGCTTTATGTTGAATGTAAAGCATGTAAATCTGGTGGAGAGAAGTATTTATTCATGCAACTCTTGTCAAAATATTGCACCCTGTGGTTCTATAGTATTTGCCACTTGTGTATGCAGTCATTATAGGTCTTGTCTTCCTTCTGTATTAAGGCTTGGAACAAATAGAGATGTTCAGGAAGTGTCATTTTGCTCCACTGATTAGTCATATCCTGAAAGACAGAATTCCAGGGAAAACAAACACTTCAGAAAATTCTGTGTGCAATTTTCAGGCATCCTCAAGACCCTCCTACGTAATGTATGTATTAGTCAAAATATGAATTTTGGGGAAATTTAGAAAATGGCACCTTGGAAGTTGGAGAAATGCAGTGTGAGCTTCCAAAGCCATCTGAGCCTCTAATAACTAAAATAATCATAGGAGCAGACTCAAAATAATTATAGACTTATATCAAGTCCATTAAGGACAATACAAGCCCAATATAAGCCTAATCACATCAAATGGGAAGAGACTTTGTGGTATCCGAAGCAGAACGTCTAGATTCAGTCACAGCTTTGCTTCATACAGTATGAACCTTGTGAACTCTCAAGTTTTCTCTTTCCTGTATGAACAGTGTGAGTGAGTGAGTGTGTGAGAGAGAGAGAGAGAAAGAGAGAGAGAACGGTGTGTGTGTGTGTGTGTGTGTGTCTGAAGAGGAAGACGAACCAG
The DNA here is from genome assembly GCA_032467955.1 of Pseudoxenodon macrops. Lineage (NCBI taxonomy): Eukaryota > Metazoa > Chordata > Lepidosauria > Squamata > Pseudoxenodontidae > Pseudoxenodon > Pseudoxenodon macrops. The sequence continues at coordinate 37,231 of JANHFT010006295.1, forward strand.
AACTGGAGCAGACTGAGATAGAGGGGGTGGCTTCGTTGGCTTGGGAGGAAAATATGAAGGAGAAAGCCCAGTCAGGCCAGTGCCTTTCAGGATTAGGGCGAGTTGTAGGCGGGGAGGAAGGGGGGCAGGATGACCAGGACAGGCTAAGCAGTGAACATAAGAGACAGACCTCAGGTGATGAACAAGGACCACCCCTTCCTGATCCTCAAGCATGGAGAGTGGAGAGAAGGCAAGAACAGCGCAAACCGAGCCAAGTACTTGGGAGGAGAGCACCCTGCTGAGAGCACACCTGGCGACTGAGACTTAAGGAGATGCTGTGAGGAGGGGCATTTGTTGGGAACAAATGCTGAATTCAGGGAGTGTTGAGTGCTTGAACTTTCCTGGATTCCTTTCTGGATTTCTGGATTGCTCCCTTGCTCCCTGGAGTCCTCGACTGGTCCTGTTGGATTTTTTGCTTTGCAGCTATGATGCTCACAGCATTGGGCTGTACTATTTGCAGCCAGAGGATTCTTGAGGTATGTACGTGTGTGTGTTTCATCACTTTGCTCTGGGACTTGTCAGAAATGTAATAGCGTTTGGAGAAATTTGCAGCAATAAAGGACCGGCTTGAACTGCCAGCTGCCTGCATTATCTCTGTGCCGTGCTGCGGGTCATCAGGGATATATAATAGAAAAAGATATATATCTTTTTGAGAGCGGGAAACAGAAAATTTCATTTTTAATGTGTGCCATGTGCTCACAGAAAAAATGACAATAAAGTAATCTTATTTTAGTTATTTTGGACATGTTATGTGTGCAAAACAATTGGAAAAGTCAATGATGCTAGGAATGGTTAGTGGACAAAGAAGAAGGGGCAAGCAAAGAACATGCTAGCTTGATAACATCAAATTTGATGTAAAATTGAACATCCAACAATTGAAAGAATCCGTGCTTGACAGAATAGCATGGAGAGCATTGCCTACATAATGACCAAAAACTGGACATGATTAAATGGTTAAAAACCACAAATTATCTACAGATCACCCAGATCCATTAAGAATGTAAGATGGTTTACAATTTAAAAAGAGTCATAGAATGGTAATAGTCTATCACATATAGCCTAGCTAGCTTATATAATTCTTATAACCTACATTGCTAATACAGCCCCTTTCATTATCACTTTCTGTGGACAGTTTTTATCCAGATTGGATCCTTTGCTCCTTTTTCCATAGTACTCTTTACTTCTTGAATCAGATACTTTTGTCATGGACAGTTGTCTCCTCCTCATTCGAGACCTCCTCCATCTGTAGTGCCTCCTAACCCCTTTTTCTTGATTGCCTATCTTTGTTCAGTTCTTCTACACACTGCACAATTTGCTGTCTTCAACATGTCCAATTCCCAGTGACCCAATTTCATTCGCTTCCCATATTCTCTTCTCTTTCACTCCATGAGAGAACTTGTCATTTTGAAAATAAATTCTTGTTCTTCCTGAGTTTCTTTGAGGTCATTTGATTCAGCTCTTTGCACTTCTGACTGCCAAACCTCTATTTATAGCTACATTTAGGAAGGAACAATATTAATTATATATGAATGGCAAATGTCCTTTGGTATAGATTTTTTTTGTGCCCACTGGAGATAAGAAATTTAACTCGTGTATTCACATATTATGTAGGGTCTATACATTGTATCAGCAGCATTAGTTCCCATTGACCTAGAATTTGGAAAAAAAATCAATGAGCAGCTGCTGTACTTCCTCTTTTTTAGACAAAACTCCTGACAGTCAGTCAGGTGATTTTTTTTTTAAAAAGTGAACTATTTAGGCTTTGAAATCAGACAAAAATGTTTTCAATTTCTGGCAAAGTTATTGTAAAGTGTTCTTCTTCACTAAGTATAATGAAACAAGCATTCTTATTTTCAGGGGATTTAAAGGGGGAAATGAGTGGAATAAAGGCTAAGACTAACATCCAAAGAAAACATTAAAAAAAATACAAAATACGTTGTCAGCAGACGACGTGTATGTTGCTTGTGACCCACCACTACCTGAGTTAGACGAATTCATTTATCTGCCTGTACGCAGACTACAAAATATATGGTTTCACACAAAAAAAACAGGAAAATATCTTCAAAATGTTGACATTATTTTGTAAATAATGGAAGTAATTTCTTTGATATGAACCAGAATATCCAGGTTTTTAAATGTTTGGTTATTTTGGAATTTATAATTTAATTCAACCAAACAATAGTGTAGAAAGACATATTTTGGGATGAAATGAAATTATATCTGGATTTTCCATGTCAGTGAAAATTTTAAACAAATTAGCAGACATTCTCACTGTACAATATTTGTATGTGATGATGAAAAGATCCTACTCCATAGATCAAATAACATAGACCAATCAAACAATATCATATAGTCTATGATATTGTGCCATATTCTTCATTTTTCTTGCAAATTTTCTTTCTTTCCCAATATTTAATTTTTTAAAAAGGAGATGTCTACATGAATAAAATGTGTGATAGATGTTGAAATGAATATGTATGGAATTCTGGATTCTTAGCAAGCAAGATATTCTGTAAAAGTCACAGTGCAGCAAATCATCTTTACAACATCCCTCCAATTCTTGTCTTGCACCCTGCCTGCTACTTCTGCCTTCGCCTTGCTGGAAAAAAATCCTCCTGGGGAATGAGAATAATGTATAACAAATAAGAAAAGTGTAAGAAATATAGCAAATATTTGTATTTGTATTTCTGTACTCTTTCAGAACTTTCAAAGTAGATAAGACTAAATAAAATCAAAATATAAGGGACTGGTTTGGACAAAACTCAACAGCACTTTTTTGTACAGCTGTTGATAAAAATAGGAACGCCAAGATGATTGCCAATCTCCAATGATGGATATGGCACAAGAAGAAGAAGACTAAACAGCTGCTCCTTCCATGACTGATTTCAAAATATAAGTGAATTGATTCACCTTTAGGCTGTTCCCTTCATATTGAGGCTGCAGTTTTGCTGCTCCTGTATGAGAAGCAAAAACCCTCCTTTTGGTACTTGTGGCACACAGAAAATTACCATGATAAAAGCTTTATATGAATCATTTGATCTCCATTATGCCATCCACAAATTCTACTTTGTATCATTTGTGCATTGAAGACCCATAGCCTTTCATGTGATTCTCCTTGCAGGCAGGCACCTCCAGTTCCACATCACTTATGCACCATACTCAGCATTACCATTACATTTATTTATTCATTTAAGAGAATTTATATGGCCACCCAACTCTGTCTCTTAGTTTACCAATATAAAAAAAAGTAATAACCCTCACCCCACCTCCTTGTAACAACAATTAAATCACCCATTTGGTGGGCTCCATCCTGCCCTGTGGTCTGTTGATCATAACAGGTCTTGTGAAAGAGTGTCAAAGAGGAGGGGAAATCTTATCTCTGTCAGGATGATGTTCCACAGGAAAGGTGCCACCATGGAAAATGACTTTTTTCCTTGTCCCATTAGAGGGACCTCCTTGAGAGAAGACATGCCCAGAATTCTCTGTCTCCCCACTCTGCTGGTCAAGTAGATGTGACCAGAAAAAGATTGTCATTCAAATAGCCTGATCCCGGGCCATGTAGGGATTTGAAGGTGACAAACAGCTCTTTGAATTGGACCCAGAAGCTATTCAGCCCCCAGAAGAAAGATGATACATATGTGCTCCTAGGGTTACACAAAGACATGTAGGTCACTGCATTTTGAACCAATTGAACCAATTGAATTTTCAAATTCATTGTTATAACCCATAGTACTAGTCTTTATCTCCTCTAACCATAAGCCACTTTTAAGCGCAAGGACAGGAAACAATTTACTTGGCCTCTTATAGATGCAGCTCAGTTACAAGGCCATATCATGAGAAACAGAAGCCCATTGATCCTAGAACAGTTTGGAGAGGGCAACTGGGTAATTTCTCTGAAATGAGAGAATGACTTGTACATCTGAAAAGTGATCTATGTCAGGTGAGATGACCTATTTAAATATAACCTTTTAAATCAGGAAAGTGAGTAATTTAATGAGCTCCAGACTGTTTCTTAAAGTATGAAAAAAAGTTGCCAAGTGAACTTTTATCCCTCTGAATTTAAATATATGGATTTGTAGGTGTTTTGATGAGTACAACATAGTTAATAAAAAGATTATCTCTACCTGAGCAATGACTGAATGAAAACACATTGAGGTGATCTATCCAAGCACTAAATGTTGAAATGACATTTATTTATGGTACATTAAATGGATTTTTAAGGATATGGTGATTAAGGTAGAAGGAAACAAATATTTAAGGTTTATTATTTTATTAAGCTCTGGGGAGAAGATATAGAGAGAGCAGCAGCTGTCTTTCAAACTAAAGAAATATAATGTTGGCCTTATGCCAACATTTGTTTTTATTCTTAAACAAAATATTCTTGGTGGCCTACTGTCTCTTCTTGTTGAATCTGCAAGCAATAAACTCAAAAGTACAGACTGTGCTATGATTTTTAATAAAATGCATGTTCAGACATTACTTAGCTTTCCTTACAGTCACCAGTGAGACTTTACATTACCATTTTATATGAAACAGCTATAAGCCCCCACTGAACTGCAGACATATTTTGCAAAATTGGGAGGACAGAATAGAATCATGGAAATATCATTTTGGTTGGACACATTTAAAAATGAATGAGATTATTTCTGGGGCTTCATTTTATTTATTCATACATTTATTTTTGCTGTTGTACCCAGTTCTTGATCATTTATTGCTGGTGTCATGTTTAATCAGAAATTAAATATTAAAGTTCAGGATGAGCATTTGATTTTCTACAAATCAGGAATTAAGGTTATATTGCACAAACATGCTTTTCATATGGCGTAAGAACAGAAAGTATTTTACTGGCAGAAACAAATGAAAGGAGAAGGGCAATGCAAGTTAATGCTTGCATTGTTTCAATAATAATGTTGATGTTGAAATGTCACTGCTTGTCAGGCATTTTTAGAGGTAATTGTAGCATATAATTATAATTCCCAGCTTAGGGAAGACTGACTATCAAGGATAGGATATGTTTATAAGATCAGGTGAAAATTATGTGGAAAAAAGAATAGTCTAGCCATTGTGCCATGCTTAATCAGCTCTCAGATGCACTCCATAATCAATGCAGCCTGGTGATGGATTCAGTAAGAACAGCCAAGGATAAGAGCTCATAAGAACACTGGGCTACATACAACTGACTAAAACAATCAGAAGTGACATAAATTGCATTAGCCTAATATAATCAGCGAAATATTTGGCCATCAATATTTTATTTATTTATTTATTTAGCTTAGTTACATAGTCACTCATCGCACAACATATGACTCTGGGTTGCATGCAAAAAATCCCATAGCAATCTAAAAACAATTTAAAATAAATAATTAGAAAAACCCAAGATAGCAGGAGAACAAACATCACTTAATCTCAGGCAGCCATTTTGTAACCATTCATTCATGCTGAAGGAAAAAAAGTTTTAAAGGCCTTCTGGAAAGCTAAAAAAAGAAGAGGAGGCAACTCTCACTTTAGGAGGAATGATGTTCTAGAATATGAGGTGGCACATCAGAAAAGGCAAAGCTCCTGTGTCCCACCAGATGAAGCTCTTTTGGTGATGAAGCCTGCAATATATTCCTCCTGCCTCACCTGGTAGGATCAGTAGGTATCATCAGAAAGAGACAGTCCCTCAAATAACCTGGTTCCATTTCATGTAGGTCAAAAGATCAAGAAACAAAGTGGCAACCAGTTTAACTTGTTGAACATGTGCCCCCCTAAAGGCATGCATAACTGTCTTCATAGCTACATTTTGCACCAATTGAAGCTTTTGGATGCTTTTCAGTGTTATGTGAAGCACATTACAGAAATCTATTCTGGAGGTAAGTGACTAAATAGAGCCTCATGGTACAGAAAGGGTACAACTGATATACAACACATACCACAACATACAAGTGAAACCTCTAAGCTGTCATGAATCTTTCCAAATATCTGATAGAATCTTTCCAAAACTCACCATTTTCTTTTTTTTTATCTCAATTTTTATCACTTTTCTGATTTTATCTTCTAAAACTATCAATAATAGCAGATAATGATGTATGAATTGAATTGCTACCTTTGTGGACCAGAATTTCACATTTCTACCTGATGAAAGCTAAGTGAAAGACAAATAATAATACTTTTTTCCTGCTTTTTTTCCATTTGTCCTGTTAATGAAATTAGATTTTGACATAGTGAATAATGATAATGCAAAACAAAAAATGGATAAACCAGAATTATAGTAGTTGATTTCAATGTTTCCAGTGAAGGAAACATTCCATGTCTAGATAACATTTCACCTTATTTCTGTCTACTTGTCTTCAGTTTTACTGAAAGATATAGACAGAGGTGTTTTCTCTGAACCATAGAACTGATCTAGATAAATTTGAAAGTAAGAAAGTGCCAATATAAAAGCTGTGTATGTGTATTTTTTAAAAGACTAAAATGGGACAACATAAGGCAATCCCAGGACTAAGGGGTAGATTAAGAAGATGAAACACATTTCTGAAAGTAGGAAAATTGTTTCCATAGGCTGTGGGATCTAGTAAGAGAATGACAAGCTTCAGCTGAACTCTAGTAAGATTGAATAGCTTTGGGTGTATGGACCTTCAGGATCTGGGAGTTTAACATCTTTAGTTCTGGATGGGGTTGCACTATGTAATCTGCGGGTTATCTTGGAGTTGCAATGCCTGCTCAAAGAGCAAGTGGTATTTGTGGCTAGGAGAGCTTTGTGCAACTTCATGTTGTATGCCCTTTCATTGATAGGGCATCCCTGCACTTTGCCATTCAAGCCCTGGTCATCTCATACTTGGACTGTTGCAATACACTCTACATTGAGGCTATCCTTGAAGAGTATTTGGAAGTGGCATCTTGTAGAGAACGCAGATGCATGGGTAGTTTTGGAAACCCTTAGAGTGGCCCACTATTATGCGAGCTGCATTGGTTGCCAATTTGCTCCTAATTCCAATTCAAGTTATGAATTATCACATTTAAAGCCCTTCATGCCATGGGTCCAAGATGTCTGAGGAATCTTCTCACCTCAATGAGATTGACTCACCTCACTCACAATGGCAGAAAGAGCATGATGCAAACTTGTTAGTCAAGGAATTCCAGCTGGCAGGGTCCAGGAGAAGAGCCTTTTCTGCCATGGCTTCCATTCTTTGAAACATTGAGCCAAGGTGATATCTACACCCATCCTTTTGTCCTTCAGAAAGGTCCTGAAGACTTGGTTCTCCCAACTCACATGGACTTCAATGGAGGCATGTCATTCCAAAGGGGGTTAATGGACTAAGATAAAAACCCCATCTCTGCCCTTCCCTTCCAACTTTCTTAATTGTAACACAATTTTAGCATTAATGTTTATTGCTTTACTGTTTTAAATGTTTCTAAATGTAAGCCACCATTGGCATCAGTTCATGGCAATCCTTTTTATTTATTTATTTTGACCAAAAATGTATATAGAAGAAAACTCTTCTGAGTTGTAAGTAATATTACAAAATTAACATGTCTCTCTAGCACTGACTAGGGGGTACAGCATGGTATACAGTATGTTGAACTTCAGCTCTAGAAATTGGGGAAAATATGTACTTCTAACATTATAGAATGAAGCTTTCATAGTAATATATTTTACCTCATATTTTGCTTGAAATGTGTATGAACAACTTCAGTGCTAGAAAAGCAATGTATTTAAGAACATCTCTTTATAATATGTCTGTTCTAAGAATCTCCTTTCATCCAACTATATATTTAAAATGCAGTTCTCCTTTGCTAGCAGCCATCTGCTGCAGCTAATTATATGCAAAGAAAAATGAACCTGAAAATTATATGTAAGTTGATGAAAATGTCTACTTGTTTGAAAATATAGCCACTGTATTAAATTTGATTGGACAATGAAGTGTTATCATCATCCATGACTAAGAAAGATAGCTAAACAAATTTTGTTCTTGGCCCAGGCAATTTTTTATGATCATTTTGTACAAAAACACATTTGGATGCATGTCATCCTATCCATGCTGCAATATATTTATATATATCATTGACAAATTGTTCTTTTATTTTTTTCAAAGTTTGAAAAAAAACTCTTGTTGTTGTTATATAATCAACCAATGTCTTAAAATGCAAATATGAATAAGTTAACACCTTTTCTGCGTATTACTGCATATAATCCACCAAACTGTATATTCTACTTTAGACTGCTGCCACTTTAACTCTCCCCACCCTTCAAACGAAGAAATCAACATTTTTCTATGGCCAGATTTTCCATTAAACAAAAGGAATGATTGAAAGCCAAATACACTTTTGTACAAAACAAAACAAAATTTGTTATAGTCATAATGTTACATTTGCTAAAACAAATCAAATTGTGAGTATATGTACTAAAGCAATGTCCCATTGAGATATTCTAGATAATGTGTCTGACAATAAGCCTGTTTTTTGTATATTTTTTCCACTACTCCATTTGGGAGAGATGTAATTTTCATCAAATTAAATTGCATCATGAGGAATAGGGCGTGTAAAATATATAGTGAAGTACTGTAGGTTTATTACAGAACTGAGAGGTCTCCTAGCTATAATTTTCCCATGTCCCAATGAGACTGTTATCTCTAAATAAAATACTTAATGGAGATGACATAGGGGTCTTGCAATAGTTTTATTTTTCTGCTTATCTTCCAAAGGCCATGAGATCACATTCCAGCTGTTCAGTATAACAGACTTTGACAAGCTGGTGTGTTGGCAGCAGATCCTTAGAAGCTGAAGACGAAAATAAGAGGGTGAAAATCAGAGTGAAAAGGAAGAATCAGTGTTCCAAAACAACCCTTTGCACTGACTTTTTTTTTACGTCTATTCTTATAAATACTAGTGCAGTACTTCATTTTCAAAAGAAAAAAAAGTGCTTCCGGGCACATGAGATAAAAATATAACCTCTGACTTCAAATCCAAAGCATATTTTTGCCTTTGAATCCCAAGTGCTACCCAGTGCTAACAAATGCAACAATCAGTAGTTTTGACATTCTTCCTGTAAATATTAACCATGAAGTCAGCAGAATAATCACAAAAAAACAGGGAGGCTCCAGAGTTGTGATGAAATTAAAAAAGATATTTTACTTTTTATTTGAATTTATTAGCCACCCAGCTCCAAAGTACTTGGAGTACACAACTAGAAAATCTAAAAGAACAGATAAAACATCAACCCAACCCAAAACCCAGACTAAAGTGACCTTATAAACAATGCAAATTAAAAAAAACAAGAAATACAATAATACACTGATAAATCAAGTCCAGGTCTGGGACCAAAGCCAGGTTTTGAGACTTTTCTGGAACCTTGGGACAGAAAGTAAAATTCTTATCTCTGTCAAGATGCTGTTCCAGAGGGTGTGAACCGAAACAGAGAAGGCACACTTCCTCTGTCCCACCAAATGACAACATTAATAGAGGGGACCTGGAGCACACCCATTCTGCCAGAACATACAGGGTGGACAGAAATAATTGGCATGGGAAAAGGTTTCACTGTTTCAGACAAATGCCTGCTCTTCAGTGATAAAATCATGTACATACATTGTGACATCTCTATATGCAGTTAATTAGTGTTTCCCTATCTAGTTATTTCTAAAATCAAGCCAATTTTTTTCATCCACATTTTTAGAGCAAGGATATCCAAAGTTATGTTACCCTCGGTCATTTTCTAAATCCAGTTGTTTTATGTCAGCTAAGGAAGAAATTAAAGGTTAGATTTATTCAGATTTTCCATCCAATGGATCCTCTTTATTTGGACTTTACCCAGTGATAGGATTCAGCAAGTTCACACCACTTTGGGAGAACCAGTTGTTAACATTCTGAGCAGTTTGGTGAACTGGTTATTGGGAGAAATCATTAGGGCAGAGAACAGGTTGTTAAATTATTTGAATCCCACCAATGACTTTACCTCCACTCCACTCTGCCTCTATCTTTTTGATGAAAATTAACATTACTGAAGATAGATAGCTTTTCCAGTAGGGAGGAGGAAAGAAGATGATGTGATAGCCCCTTCCTACAGATTCTCTTCTATTTAATTTCCCCCTTTTTAGCAGCTCTGCTTTATTTCTTGTTGTTTTTCCAAAAAGTTGCTTAAAGTGGTAAGAGGAGAAGGGAGGGGAGGAGGGGAAGTGAAGTGAAGTGAAGTGAAGGGAAGGGAAGGGAAGGGAAGAGAAGAGAAGAGAAGAGAAGAGGAGAGGAGAAGAGAAGAGAAGAGAAGAGAAGAGAAGAGAAGAGAAGAGAAGAGAAGAGAAGAGAAGAGAAGAGAAGAGAAGAGAGCATCAATTCCCCCACAAAGCACTTTTGATGATCTGGCTTTATATAGAGAGGCAAACTGTTGCCCCTTCAGTATACTTAACATTTCTCATTATTGACCAGCTGATTAAGTTATAAAGGGGATCAGACGATCTTCATCCATGATGCTGGGCCTGCATCCATCTTTTGTAGATACCAAATTATTATGTTAACAATAATTGCACGAGAACATTGTTATTTTCTTTTCTTAGTGCGATAGCAGTTTTAAAATGTTGTCATGTCATAGTATATATGGGTGGATATGGAAATTTGGGTGGGTCATGGGGGGGATAGAAGGGAAAAGATTGGGGGGCGCTGTGTGCACAGGGACAAGGAGACAGGCTGGAGTTTAAGGAAGGACTTGGGCTGTTCATGTGCCTCATGGTTCCCTATCTTTGGGTTGACCCCTCTAGCAGGGGGTTAGACTAGAAGACTTCCAAGGTCCCTTCCAACTCTGTTATTCTGTTGTCTTCTGAAGTTGTGGGTGCTCCATCAATGGAGGCTTAAGAATATATGCCTTTAGATCTATGTCTTTGTATAATTTCTTCAAGTCCTTACCTGGCTTTTTAGCCAAGTACAGATGTAGCTATTGTATAGCTATTGTATATTGTATAACAGTATATAAATACTTTTTTTGCTGCTTTTTAGGTTTTAGTAATGTAATTCAACTTTACTATATGACTTGCTTTCAGTATCAGCCACCTTCCTGATAATAAGAGTGCAATGAGGTCAGGGGTAATCTTATCCCTCATTTCTTGTTGAAATCATAAGGCTCTTAAGAATTTCCTTTCCATTTTTATCATCAACTATGATTTACCAAAGGTACGTTAGGAGAAAAAGGTGTTGATTTTAGAGTTGTGTGAATTCAACACATTTCAGAACATTTATTTCTTTTTGAATTGAATTACCCATTTTTTTCAATTGGCATCAATCCTATCATCATAGTCACTAGAATGTGCAATGTATTGTTCTTGGAAATGCATGAGATAGAAGATATGAAAATAAGAGTCATTTGGCTGGAAAAAGAGATTGCAATTTCATATTGATACCCGACTTAGCATAATAGTATATGTGGCAAAAACCTGGCTGGCCCCACTGCCAGGTAAGCTTATTATGTTTCTGATCCCCATTTGCCAAGATTGTCACCTGGAGAATCATAACAACCAGTATGTCAGCCAATCTGTTCCTGTTTACCCAATCTAGCTGTTCCCTATGAAATGATATATAAGTTCAGAGAAAATGCCTATTTCAATATAATTATTTCTTGGCTTTCTCTCTTCAGCATTTTGATCCTTTCTGCATCCATTACTGCATATCTACATTAAGAATATTGTAGAACTGAGCCATAGTTTTAATGAACATATAGACCTTGGCCTTTTTTTAAAATGCAATTAAATCTTGGAATGTTTCTTTACATATCTGTTGCATTAACAATGCATTCTTCTGCTTTAAGCTTTATGTAGATTCTTTACAATGTACCATTCTGGGATTTACTAGCAAAGTGATGCATTTTTGGTATTAAATTTGAGAATGATTTTTTTTAATCATCTGATAGACTAATTTAAAACCCGATTTTTCTGTTTTACTGAGTGCTGCAATAGGATGCTTCACTTTTTCTAATGTTGCTTTAAAAAGATTGATAAATTAGAATTAGTTTTAAATCTCATAAATAAATAACATTTATTTAATCTATGATTTCTAATGTGAAATCATTAAAATTAATTATTTTAATGGTTTCAATGTTTTAAAATGTTTTTTAAATCCTTAATCTATTAACATATTTTATTGACATGTGGAGATTTCATATGCAATTTTTGTTATATATATTTATTTTAAAAACCATTTATATGCTAACTTTCTTTACAGAGTTTTTTATTGGAGCAGGAATTTCCACAATGTAAATTCTTATGTATCGTCATTTTAAAAATGTGGAAAGAATTTATGAGTGATATTGCCTCTTTAAAATTTCTATTCTTAATACAAAGAAAAAAAGTGTCTTGATAAAACTTTATTTCCAAAATGTATACTTGTAGGAATCACTTTTTATTCAAAATATAAGAACATCTCAGCTTCCTATGTTTTGACAAGCAGTTGAGAAATGTCATCCAAGATTCTTTCCTGAAAAAAAATTGTCCTGGTTAAAACAATATAATAATATCTCATGTACATTCCCACCCAAATTTCTTTGTCATTATCCATGCTAATATTGCTACAGCTGTCACATAATTGATTAAGGATCTAGATAGGATTAGAAATGTCCTGGTTTGAAATAGAAATGATTTGGTCCTAATCTAAAATAATCAGATTTATTTAGGCTTAAATAAATCCTCTAAAATAAATGAAATTTTAATGAATAATTTTGGTCCTGTTGTTTTTACTGGATTTACTGTCTATATATCTGGATTCAATCTCTATCCTGTGTAGTACTTCATAATGCATTAGAGAATCCTATTTGAAGGGGCATAACAGGCTATTCTGAACTTCTATCAGATTATGAAATATTTCAGTTGACTATCCACAACAAAAATATTTCAGAAATAATATATACCAAAATACCAATATATTTTATGTTTATGTTATAATGGCAAGCTTAGTTGTTATTTGGTTAATTTGCAGTGATGATGTTTATATGATAAACAATTAATTTCTCAATAATAATCTGGCTTTAGGGCTATAATAAATGTAATGTGATTTGATTTGATTTGAACTCTCTAATAAAGGTAATTCATCTCAGAAGTGTTTTAAAAAGTAGATAAATGTTCAGACACACGTAGCAGTAAACATAACAATATGTCTTCTCTTACTCCCATCGCCATGTCTAACCATTATAATCAGTAGTTGCTGGATCAGCTGAGGGCTTTCTTGATTCTTTCCAAGAAAAAACATGTTTGATGAAAATGAGACAACTTGCAGAATAGGTTTTTCTCAATAGTCTTATTTAACCTACATTAAAATACATTGACGTTTAAATTATTCAGTTGCATTTTCTCTCAGTGAGCTCACTAACACTTAACCAACAAAGCTAACATTAACATCTCAGCCAATCTCAATTCACATTTCTTGCAAACTAGACAAGAAATATGTCTTCAAATCTTCACTGAAGCTGCAGAACAAGCTTTTTTTTTTAATTCAATCTAAAGCCACCAGGATGGTGCATAACACTCATTCTGAAATTACAATGAAATGCAGAATAGGCGCTGCTAGGCAGAGAGAATTAAAATATTGTTTTCAATTCAACTGAATTGTCTCTACCTGAATGTCGATAAACACTTCATATTGTACAGCATGAAAGAACCCTTCATATTTTAATATCATTCTGTTACCTTTTAAAATACAAGGCAGTAAAGACTACTTAGCTCCAAGGTAGTAGGTACAGCACTTTTTAGAGCTAGGCTTCTTTGTATTCTGTTTTAGTTTTAATAAAGAAAAGCCCATTCTGAATTTGTTGCTTAGTGTTTATCTAGCTTTTGCTTCTTTTGCGGGAACAATTTCTATCAAGCTTAGATATAAAGACACGAGGAGGGTATTATTCAAAGAGATCCTTGGGTTAAAAAGTGCAATTTGGCTGAACAATATCTAAAGCAATTCCTTTATCATGTAACCTGGAATGCTACCAAACTATGTTTTTGGACAAAATTAAAGAGAAATTAAAATTAATTTTAAAAATTAAAGAGAGACTATAAATGAGCAAATATTAAGCAAATAAAAACTGAAAAACTAATCCCCACCTTTGATAGTATTTTTAATTGATTCTTAAAATCTTCCCATGGATTTCTCTAGCTTTTCTGTGGGAACCAATATATTCCTGTGTCATTCATGACCCTTTTTGTTATTAAAAAAGGGTCATTTCCAAAGCCCTGTGGAATACGAAGTATTGTTTCTGTGGACTTTGAATGTTTTATCATGGACAACATAGTCAGTATTGCTCTTTATAGTTAGAAACTAGGCTTTAAAAACCTTTGGATTCACTTATCTCCTGTGCACATCTCCCATTCTGGTACTGCTCCGAAATATAGTAGTTTCTGCAAACGTTTCTCCAATGGTCTCAGAAAGACAAAATTGCTCATGAAATCTTTTGTTCTGTTTGGTAAGTTTGCAGATTTCCTACTCCATTTGTACAATGACATAGTTAGTATGAAATGGCTCGGTTTCATTCAGATTGTACTATCGCTTCTCAAAATTGTAGTATCGTTCCTTCAAAGCATTATGACAGTTATTAATAGCAACCAACATTTATGTAGTTAAAGTAATGTCTTTTCATGGCCGAATTAGAGAGAGAGAGAGAGAGAGAGAGAGAGAGAGAGAGAGAGAGAGAGAGAGAGAGAGAGAGAGAGAGAGAGAGA
>JANHFT010006296.1:15092-27596 GCA_032467955.1 Pseudoxenodon macrops
TATAATTTTATGGAATATTTGGTACTCTCTGAGTTTGGTTGTTTGCTTGCAGACGTTTTATTACCCAACTGGGAAATATCATCTGTGCACTGATGGGTAATGAAACATCTGCAAGCAAACAACCAAGCTCAGAGAGCATCAAGAATTCCACAGTTCAACAGTAAGCTACACATATTCTCTTCTACATAATTTTATGTGTAGTCATTGATATGCAGTAAGTTTTCATAATATGTATAAATAATAAGTTTAAAGTAATGATATGAATTCTCATTATTGATAAAACTATGAATCTTCATAAAGAATAAAGGTATTTGTGGAGAATTGAATAACATATGTAAACCCTTGTCCAGCTTTCCACATATGTTGATACGGAAATTACGTACATTGTAATTTCATGGTCTTGGAAGAATTTTTTTATAAACCAATCAAACCATTTTTGTGCCTATGCTTGACAGGTATTTGATGACTATATGTACGAACCCCCCCAAAGTAAGCAGAAGTGTTTTTCTCCAAAAAGATAATATTAGAAGTTGTCAGCATCTGAATTTCCAATTTGCTTGTCTTTTAGTTGTTTTTTTAACTCATAATATTTGGATAAGGAGACATGGGCATTTCCCAAATTAATTATTTATGGAATCCAGTTCAGGAGCACGTAGTTATCTATTTCTGCTATATAAAGAAGCCTAGCATAGATAAACTCTTTCATTATGTTTTCCGCAAAAATGGATAAAACTGAACAAAGATATTGCTGATTTAACAGACAAAGTGAATGTGCAATTAACCATCGGAGCAAAGATGATGACTGTAGTGAAATAAAACAAAGAGAAATAAATCATTGACTTATTTTATTAAGACAATTAAAATGTAATTGCTCAATCAATTATCACTGCATGGATAATAGCTTGTTGCAGGCAGAACAAATAAATCATTAATAATGGAGAAGAAAATCAAACCAAAACCCTGAACCAAATTTCAAAGGAATTTCTAGCAGCTAGGAGGCAAATTTTCTAGGAAATTTTCAGTCCCCGTTTACTTTCTGTTGCTTTCTAATTGATTTATGAAGCACTCTCTTTTGGATTATTAAGTATATTCAGTTTTAAAATAATTTTATTGCTTGAATCAGGATCAGAGATACAAAATAGAAAACCAAAAAGTGTAAAAAAAAAAAAAGGGAGGAGGGGAAGAAAATAGTATCAAAATCTTACAGTGCTTAAAGTAAACAGCTCAGTTTTTAAGTATTACCCAGCAAATTGGGGATGACATGATCTTCCTATATTGACAGAAATATGTTATTCTTATTCATTAGACCCATTATTGTTCATGTATTGATAAATAGTTTAATATAGTTCAAAAACAAACTCACTTGCCTTAAGTCTTATTTCTTTTTCTCAAATCTTGTTTTTTTATTTACTAATTTATGTATCCAATTTATAAGTAACCGAAGATGTTTAAAAAGCCAGCATGGAATAATGGACATAGGTTTTTATTAGTCTCAGTGCAGTTTATTGTTTTAAATTGTTGTTTTTATTATGATTTAAAATATGGCAATATACTTTTGTTACAGGAATAAATAAAATGAATTCCATTATAGCATTGGTGCCATTTATGTTCATTCCTGGACTGGAGACTCAGTTCACTGTCCTCCCATCTAGACTACTGTAATGAACTCTACATAGAGCTTCCATTGAAAAGCATGTGGAAGCTTCAACCAGTGCAGACTGTAGCAGCACAAGTATAAGTGACTCTTATTATTCAGTGCATGTAACTATACTTTGTGTCCTGCTTTGTGGGTGCTGGTTGTCACCTTTAAAGCCCTTCATGATAAGGGGCCAGGTTGATCATTCTGTCATGACTGTAAATCTTATTACTAACACATGTTAGTACAAGGCAGAAGCATTGTGTTGAGGACTTTGGAAATGACCTTGAAGGATAGGCAAAAGAGCCATTACAGAGGCAACAACAGAGGTGTATTCCTGCCAGTTCGGACCGGTTCACTAGAATCGGTAGTGGGAATTTCCCCTGCTTGCAGAACTGGCAGCTACAGCCGGATGGACACACCCCTGAACCGATCCTCCAGCCAAAAATCGGCCGAAAAACAACTTTCTGCGTATGTGCAAAGCACATGTGCAGAGGGTTTTCACCCAGAAGTGACGAGAGCACATGCACATGTGCACTTCCGGTGCAACTCCAAATCAGTAGGAAAGGTAAGTAGAACCCCTGGGCAACAATCATGCCAATAAACTAATTTGAGTTAACTTTTCAGATGGATCTCTCCATAATTCTCACAAAGATAAACTGAGGGAGGAGAAAAGCACATTTAGATATGCATAATTCTATTATGGAGCAGTGGCAATAAAAGTGATTCTGACCTATTTGCATTGGTTTTTTACTCAGCTATATCTTACAGAAATGACACATTATAATAACATGGTAGAAGTCTGTAAGATGTAGAAATTGCATTGTGTTACATGATCTGTCTTCTCTCCACTCTCCTTGGACACTTATGGGCAGAATCAGAGTTTGAATAACGACATCTATATTTGATGTTAGTATCAGTTTTACTTGGACTACTATAGTACATCTTTTAATTTAGAAGTCTGAGTGAATGAAGGGATAAATTCAAGACAAATTAGATTTTTTAAAAACACAATCATATCCAAGTTTTGAAGACTTCCTACACAAGTCCCTGCAGTTTTCCTGGCAAGATTTTTCAGAGGTTGTTTGCTATTGACTCCTTTCTAGGGCTGATAAAAGTGACTGGCCCAAGGTTAGCCACCTGGGCTTTAAATCAGAACATAAAAACCTAAGGAAAGTGATAAGGAATTGTACCAAAAGCAAACTAGCATTCTTTTTCTCTCAGCATAAAGCTAGAAGCTTATGGGAAATCCACAATTAAAAGATTTATGTATCTATTATTCAGCTCAAAGTGGTATTCATAAGAAAATTAAAGTCATTATGGCTAAGTTGCACTAAGCCATAACGTGCTTTATTTAATTTCAGCTAAGCTTATTTGAAACCAACTATTGTGATTTGTAAAACATGGTTAATGGATTAACATGTTTTGTGAACCCAGTAAATTGTAATTGTAATTAAGTTTGTAAGCTATGGCCTAGGATGATAAAAGAAAGGAGTATTTTTTAATGATACTGGGAAGAAAAACTGAGAATATGTTTTACCTATGAATCTGAATGGAGATCAATGCATGATTTGAGGCAATTGATCTCTATTGTTATTTATGTATAAGTTATGATAATTAATGCCCCAAAGGCTTCAATACTACATATGTATATTGATAGATTTTGGAGAAGTTTAGAATAGATAGAAAATAGATTAGAAGAAAAGTAAATTTAAGATATGCTCATAGTAATTATATCCACTTATGATACATTTTATCTTTCTTTGACAATTCATTTTACTATGGTATGATATTCCTTGCCATGAAACAATGTGTACAGCTTTATCAGAATAATAGTCTAAATCCAGAAAAAAATCTTCTGTAACATAGATAAATGTAGGCTAAAACTATTAGTAATTTAAGAGACTATATGTTCTATATTAACTTACTGTACCTTTACTTTTACCTTTATATTGCCTTAGTTTTACCTTTTCCTTACCTTACCTACTTTACCTTCCAGCAGGCAGGTAAGTGGTGTGCTGGACTGAGGAGGAAGTGAAGGATTGTGAGACTCACTGGAAAACTGAAGTATTGAAAATGAAGATCATGTGACCACACCAATAACTATAGGGCAACAGCAGCTACGGTAGTAGCATTGAAGCAGCCACAATTTTCCAAAACTTCCTTCCATCAAAATTTATTAGTCCCAAACTGGACACATTCTGTATGTTAACCAATTTGAGGTTTCTTGGTTCAAAATATTGCTCTATGACACACCATTTTTCCTAGTTAAAGGTCATGGCAGTTTTCCAAGAATCACTTGATTGAATGCTAAGGGCATTTTTGTTATGTATGATTTATTTACACACATATATAAGCTAATGGTAGGATTGTAATATTAACATTCCAAGATACTTACGTTACATACAATTATAAAACATTTAATTTCATAATGTTTCTTTTAAATGACAGATTATGTTTCAAAGTGTGATCTACAACAAACTTTATTGTAGAAAGTTAGCCTTGTCCTAGAAGAATGAAATATTTTAGGAAATATTTAAAAGGCGAATATTTCCCCTAAAAGAGAAAATAGAAGAGAGTTCTATTAAAGAGAGAAACTCAGCCCCAGCTCCCTGCCCCCAACAGATATTTTGGTTATCTACAAGACAAAAGACTGGGTCATCTTATCTACAAAACAATAAACCTTCACCCTCAGGCATAATAGCATTAGCCCTCAACCCATCTAGCAACAAAACTCACCACAAGGCACCTGGGGAGATTGCTTCACCCAGCAAGGTTCAACCAAGCCTGGGACTCAAGACAGCCTACAAAGTTACCTCTGCATGGCCCCATGGGATTCTGACAACCAATTAGGGTACATTTCTTTCACAGGAACAGGAGGGACATCTCTCTCTCTCTGTCTCACCCATGTGCTCGATTGCCCAGGACCTCAAACCATGTGGCCCTGTCCACCATTAAACCATCTTTCCAATCAGCTTCCATGTTTCAAGTTTCTTCCTCACCAGATGGACATTTCTTCCAACATTGTGTAGCCATAGGAAGATAAAAGAGTCATATCCAGCCATCTCCTGAAATGAACCATTTCTTAGCATTGAAAAAGTAATGGTAGAGCATAATTTTCTATTGAGTTTAATCTAGCTCAATCATAGTAAATATCTACCTGTATGTTAGAGAAAGAGCACAATCTATATTCTCTCCCTCCCCTCTCTCTCTGTAAACAATGCTTTCTCATTCTCATCTTATGAATTGTATGTGTCTTTCTCAATCTCGATCTTCTCCCTATGCAGTAACTAGCTGTTTCTAGTACTTCACCAACTTCTCATACATCTTCCTTATGTTCCTGTCACTTGGCACCACAGCATCTATCACTACCGCTGTCTTATTTTCTTTGTCTACTTCCATTATATATGGTTGATTGGCCAGTATCTGCCTGTTTGTCTGGGTATGTAAGTTCCATAGGATCTTAGTCCTGTTATTCTCCATGACCTTTTGTGGAATGTCTCATCTGGATTTGGGAGTATCTAGCCCAGTGATAGCTAACCTTTTTGCCATCGCATGCCAAAAATGGGGAGAGCATGGAGAGTCGCTTGCATGCGTGCCCACATTCATAATGCAATGCCCTCCCCCTGTGCATGCATGCACAACCACTCCCCCCGTGTGCTGCTCCCCAATGCATGTGCACAGGCCTCACTCTGATTGGCTCGTTTTTCTCCCCTCACACTCTGGAAGGGCAAAAATCAGCTGGCCAGATGCACATGCACGCTGGAGCTGACATAGGGCAACACCTTACATGCCCTCAGATACGGCTCCATGTGCCACCAGTGACAGCTATTTGGTTGTGATGTTTCCTTCCTTCCTTCCTTACTTCCTTCCTTCCTTCCTTCCTTCTTCCTTCCTTCCTGTTTTAAACAACAGTCACATTTTGATTACCTTCATTCCTGCTAAGTTTGCTCCCTTTATTTTACTAATGATATAGTTATATCTGTGTCATTTTACAGGATTATTATACATGCACCCTCTTACTCTTGTTATGCTTTAGATTGCATTCACTCTAACAAAATCAATTTGATAGATGGTATTATTTATTTATTTATTTTTGTCAAGCATATATTAGAAAACAGATACAAGTATTGACAAGATTATGAATATGTGAGGTAGATTAGGATAAAAGGGAACCATGGGACAGGGACAGTAGGCACGCTTGTCCGCTTCTGCATGTCCCTTAAAGACCTCATAGGAATGGGATGAGGTCTATAGTAGACAGTCTAGGGTTAAACTTTTGGGGGTTTGGGGAAGAAACCACACAGTCAGGTAGTATATTCCAAGCATTGACTACTCTGTTACTGAAGTCATATTTTCTGCAATCAAGTTTGGAGTGGTTTACCTTAACTTTATATCTGTTGTCTGCTCTTGTATTGTTTTGGTTGAAGCTGAAGTATTCATTGACAGGAAGGACATTGTAGCAGATGGTTTTATGTACTACATTTAGGTCGGTCTGAAATCGGTGAAGTTCTAAATTGTCTAAGCTCAAATTTTCAAGCCTAGTGGTATAAGGTATTTTGCTTCGAGCAGAGGAGTGGAGGACTCTTCTTGTGAAATATCTCTGGACTCGTTCAATTGTATTAATGTCTGATGTGTGGTGTGTGCTCCAGACAGATGAGCTGTATTCAAGAATTGGTCTAGCAAAAGTTTTGTATGCCTTATTTAGCAGTTCAATGTTACTGGAGAAGAAGCTATGCAAGATTAGGTTTACAACTCTTAATGCTTTTTTGGCAATACTGTTACAGTGAGCTCTGGGACTTAGATCATTTGAGATGAGTACTCCAAGATCTTTGACAGAGTGAGGGTTGTCTACTAGTTCGTATCCACCCAGCTTGTATTTTGCATTCTGATTATTATTATTTTTGCCAATGTGTAAGACAGAGCATTTGATGGTTGAGATTTGGAGTTGCCAATTTTTTGACCATTCTGACACATAGTCAAGGTTGCTTTGTAGGGTAGTAGCATTGTCAGTGGTGTTAAATAATTTTACATCATCAGCAAAGAGAATGCAGTTGCCTATAATATGATCGCAAAGGTCATTTATGTAAAATATAAAGAGTGTGGGTCCTAAAATGCTACCTTGGAGGACATCGCTGTTAACAGGTGCAGGATTTGATAAGGTGTTCCCTATTTTGACTACTTGTTGCCTGTTTGATAGAAACACAGCTATCCACTTATGCAGGAATCCAGAAATGCCATAAGATTTTAGTTTTAGAAGTAGTTTGTCATGTACCACTGAGTGAAAGGCTTTACAGAAGTCTATATAAATTGCATCTATTGCTTTACCCTCTAGTCAAGTTTTGACATCCATATGTTTTTGCAGTGTAATAGTTGCAAATTGCAGGACAGGTTTTTTTCTGAAGCCAAATTGCTTGTTAGAGAGTAGGTTGTTAGTATCTAAGTAGATGGTGATGGATTGGTTTATAATTGATTCCATGACATTGCAAGTGACACAACATAATGAGTTTGGTCTGTAATTATGAACTAGGCTGGGGTCTCCCTTTTTGGAGATAGGGATGTCCGTGGCTAGTGACTATAAATTAGGCAAGGAGCTGGTTCTGAAAGATATCCCGTGGATTATGCTAAGTGGTTCTGCTATGGTGGTTGAGAGCTTTTTTAGGAAATAGGTACATAGTCCATCAGGGCCAATCGATTGAGATGATTTTAGGCTGCGTAGTGCCTTTTCAACGGCATCTTCTGTGAAATCAACGTGTAGAAGATTGTTGTGATTAGTTGTGGTGCAATTGGGAAATGAGAGGCATGATCCGTTGCTGTTTACAAAGACTGAACCGAAGAATGTGTTGAAGAGACTGGCCTTAATGGTTTCATCATTGCAGTCTTTCCCATTTGGCCCTTTTAGTGGTGGGATGGATCGTGAGTCTTTAAGTTTGTTGTTTACAAAATTGTAGTGGGCCCAGGTGGATTTAGTGCATGTTAGGTTTTCCCCTTGTTTGCTCTGAAAAATGATGCATTCTGCCTTTATCTGTCAGCATAAGGTTTTGTAGCGACTTTTGACGTTAGCAACGTAGCCAGTTTTGTTTTTTCACCAAAGAGTTGGTTTTTTTTTTGTCTGAAGCTTCCTTATTGTTATGGGTAATTTGCTTTTACTGGTTTTGGGGGTTATCAGTGGTACGTATAGTTTGATGCTTCTTTTGACTTCTTGCAAGAAAATGTTATAATGGTCTTCGGCAGTGATGCAGCCAGTGAATAGAGTTTGCCAATCCAGAATTGAAAGGTTGTCAGTTATGAGATCATAGTTGGCTTTTCTAAAGTTATACTTTGGGATTCCGTCATTGTGATCGTCTTTGTAAGGGCATAAATTGAGACAAAAGTCGATTATACTGTGGTCACTGTTGGAAAAGGGTTCATTTATATGTAGACCATAGATTTAAATAATTGCAGAAGATAAGATCAAGGCAGTTGTTGAGTCTAGTGTTGTTTGTTACTAGTTGGTCCAATCCCAGATTAGTAACAGCATTATACATAGTTGTATGGTTCTGTTGTGCATTCATTTAGGGTCCAGTTAATAAGAGGTAGATTGAGGTCACCAAGAAATATAAGAGGGTAAGGGCAAGATGCTGCCCATGTTAGTAGTGAAGTTTGTTCACATGAACAAGGTCATAATCAGGGGCTCTGTAACAAAGCAAGAAGCTAAATGTGGTGTTTAGGTTTTTAGGTGTTTAGGTTTTTTAGGTGTTTAGGTTTTGACATTAATATCTTGGAAAATCCTAGAAAAGAATCAAGCAGAAGATTTGTTAGCACCTAGAAATTAACTTAGAAGCTAGCATGAGTTTCTTATAAACAGATCATGCCAAACAAACTTTACTCTCTTCTTTGATAAAGTGACTAAATTAGTGGACCAAATAAATCCTGTGGATATAGCATACTTAGACAGTGAGGCATTGGACGAAGCAGACCAGAGTCTACTTCTTAGTAACATAGAACAATGTGATAAACAGTACCATCACCAGATAGATTTGCAGTTGTCTGATCAACCTCGTTCAGCAAACAGCCCTCAATGGAATTACATCTATAAGGAGAGAAGCATGCAGTAGAGTATCTCATGGTTCTGTCTTAATCCCAGTGCTCTTCAACATCTTCATAAGTGATCTAAATGAGGAGGTAGAAAGGGAGCTCATCACATTTGTAGATAACACCATGCTAGGAATTGTTAACACTTTGAAAGAGAAGTTTAAAATTCAGAAGGATCTTCACTGGCTGATAAGGAAATTGCCTCGAAAATAACCCTCTGCGTATCCGTAGAGCCTCCTGCGCATGCGCAGAAGGTTATTTTTGAGGCAATATCCAGATGCGACGGGCACATGCAGGTGTGCAGTACGTGCACAAAGCGCACACTTCTGTCGCAATTTGGACCGGTAGGAAAGGTAAGTAGAACCCACCCCTGGGCTAAACTATATGATGAACAGTTAAGGAAACTAGGTACATCTAGCTAACAAAGAGAAGAATTAGGGGTGACTAATTAGCTGTCTTCTAGTACTTGAGGGGCAATCACAGAAAAGAGAGGGTTGCTTATTCTTCAAAGCACCTGAGGGCAGGACAAGAAGTGATGGTTGGAATCTCAGTAAAGAGACATCCAACCTGGAACTAAGGAGAAGCTTCCTGACAGTGAGAATAGAGCAGCTTGCCTCCTGGAATTGTGGGTCTTCCATTGCTGGAGGTTTTCAAGAAAAGATTGGGCATCCATTTGTCCAGGATGGTATGGGTCTCCTGTCTGGGCAGGGGGTTGGATTAGAATATCTCCAAGGTCCCTTGCATCCTTATGATTCTAAGTTTGTTTTTATAGTTTTTGTTCACCTTCCAAGGAAGAAAGAATTAATCTTTACCTCGCAGCATCCATCTTCACTGGCCAAAAGAAACTTTCTAAAAGGCCAAAAATAAATGTAATGAATATAACTCAATGTATTAGTAATCTCATATATTTAATTAATAAAATGTAAATAAAATATTTTTTTTAATCCTGCATATATTTTACATCTTAGGTATGCATCTCTTACTTTTAAAACAGCCTGTGATGCAAAGCTGGCTGTGCAAGAAATGAATGGGAGAGAAATAAAAGGAAAAGCAATGAAAGTTCATCTTAAAAGGACAATTAGGGAAAAAGGAATCCAAGAGAATCAAAACTGTATGAAACAAAAGTGTGAAAATCAAGGGCCACTTTCTAAAATGAGAAACAAATATCAGAAAAACTCTGAACTGATTTTGGGAGTTCCTGCTGTAATCTCAGCTACATTCATACTGCCTCCAGATGATTCTTTTACTTTAAAAATGTCTGATGTCTCCAAAGATTATTTGAAGTCACCATTGCCTGCTTTGCCATTGGCAAATGTTTTCAGACCTGCCTCAGGTTCTTCAGAAGTGCTCGTTTGTGCTTCAGGCTCTTCCAAAGTGCCCAATTCCGACATATTTTCTACATCTTCACCAAAAAAAGCATCCTTTGAAGTAGATCAAGAGGTAACTTTTAAGGGATTACATATCAGAACATAAAGACATATCTTTGTATCTATTTAATATAGATAAGTTTGCTTAACTGGTAAGTGCAGTTCTTCCGAAGTTATCATTTCTCTTAATGCATTCAACAATGATTAAGTGGCTTCAACACTAATTTTTATTAACAAGTTAATCAGCATCTATATATGACTAACTCTTGAGTCTGTCTGCTGATAACCTTCAATTGGACAAAATGGTGCATCGTAGGGCAACAATTTTTGAACTAAGGGATCTCAAATGGGTTAACTTACAGAATGTGTCAAAATCCATTAATCCCATGGGTTTTAAATTTGGTAAAGTTGTGGCTACTTCAGTGATACCCAGTTCAGTCTTGCTCACATGATCATCATTTTCAACACTCCCTGGCAGCTTTCCATAAGTCAGTGGGGAAGCTGGCAGGAAGTCTAAACTTGATTGGGATGCTATTGCTCTCTGCCATTTTCCCACAAGCAAATAGAAACTAGATAATGGAGCAGAATCAGTAAGGAAGTCAGCAGGAAGTTGCAAGTACAAGGCCAACAGGCAGGTAAGTAGTTGCTGCCAGGTGGGAGAGGAAACAAAGGGGTTCATGAGAGGTGCAGCAAGGGTTAGGGAGAATGTGGGATGTATGAGAGCCAAAGGGAGGGGATATAAGAGTGCAATGTGGATCAGGGAGGGTGTATGGGGGCATGGTATGTCCTGGCAAATGTTTTGTAAGTCAAAGGGTGCGTGCGGGTATACAAGTGGCCAGTGCAACAAAGAGGGACTAGGAAAGGAAACTTATTCAAGCAACTTGCAACCTTCCTTGCTGACTTCCCAATTGACACTTTTTTTTTTTGCAATCTTCCCACAAGCAAAATCAGTGGAGAAGCCAGCAGGAAGTTGGAAATCGCTTCTATTCCAAGTGCTTTTTAGCTCACCCATGGTCATTCTGTGACACAACTGAAATGATGGCCTAATGGGTCTCGCTTATCTAGCTTCTATTAAAGTTGGTATCAGAGGTCCAGTGATAAAACAATATTGTTATTTTTTATTTTTATTTTATCAAAAGTTTTTTATTTTCCATATAATTAATTTCCACATTTCATTTTTACATATAAATTTTACATATCATAATACAATTCTTTTATAACAATATCTTACTCCCCCTTATATCATTTACATTTCTTTATATCTTTTAACTTCCCAGGTCTCTTTTATACCATCCCCACTTTCCAAAATTTTGCAGCCCTTCTATCCCTCTTCTCTACCTCCCTCCTTCCCTCTTTCTCCCTTCCCTTTCCTTCCACCCACTCCTCCTTAAACTCCTCCCTTCCCGTATATATCTAAGTTAAGGCCTAGACTTGGAATTAGGAAGTGGTGCAATGAGAACAGGGATTTAAAGTCTCTGTAGAATCTGCACACTGTTAGTTCTTTTCCAACTTTGGCAAGATGAAATCTCACAATACATGAGAATTTCTCCCTCTGTGGTAGGAGGGTTGCAAGCCTTAATATCTCACTCCTGCATGTCTGGCACTGTTCTGACTTGTTGAGTTCAGCAATGTGTGGATATATTTGTTCTCTATACTGTTGTGTTTTATTTATTTATCAATTTTGTTCATATGGGATGGGGAGATTATCAGATAGAAAAAGGTACACACTATGTGCTATGTGCAATATACGTTGCAGTTTTTAATCAAGATGGCTTACATTGCAGTCACCATTCATTTCATTATTTCCATGGTTAGATTATACTTGAACCCACATTCTTACAATGTCAGTCCAACAAATTAGTTACTATACTTCACTGGCTCTGCACTGTAATATAATATACAAGCTATGTCCCTTTTCCCCATGTTAACATGGTGCCATGTATCTTCTCAATGCTCACATTAATGCGTAAATGTTCCCACGCTCCAATTACAAATGACACTAACATGGCAGACAAAGTCAAGAGAATCTGATTTTAGAAGAACCAGAGCATTCACAAAGCAGGTTTCAGTTTTTCTTCCATGATTTCAGCAAGAAACTGATCATTTGAAATAATAAATGTATAATAATAATGGTGCAAAACCCTAGTGAGGAGAGGTGGGTTCCTAACGGTTCAGTCCATTAGTGACCTGGGCCTGCCATGCAGGGGTGGGTTCTAACTTACCTCACCGCCGGTTTGCTGCCTCCCGCATGGGCGCGTCTCGTAGAAAAAAAAATCCCCAAAAAATCCCCCCCAAAAAAAGGCCAAAAACAAGATAGTGGCGCATTCTCAGTGCCGGAAACTCAGCTTCTGTGCATGCACAGAAGAAAAGAAATCCCCAAAAAAATTCCCAAAAAAAATTCCCAAAAAAAGATGGCAGCGCCCACGG
>JANHFT010006298.1:5249-15720 GCA_032467955.1 Pseudoxenodon macrops
AACAATCTGAATAATGCCGGACCATCAACATTGGGAGGGGGGGGGGGAAACTAAAGATGAACTTTCCATATTGAACAAGTAGAGAACAGCAACACTGAGGTACGCTCAACTTCTTACTGCATAGATCCTTCCAAATTTCTGAGACTATTACTCTGCATAGCTTTTATAACATAACTTCATGAAAATTCACTATATTTAACTTAAAAGCAGCATATTACACATGCGCTGATCTTACAGAATGTGAGGATTCTTGGTGAAAATATCCCAACTTCAAACTGGGGTTCTCCATGGAAATCGGTCTACACAGCATCGCCCTTGGCAATGAATTCAATTAGCATTCAGCTGCTGTTGGTATAACATGCACATACAGAGTCTTTGTATTTAAGAACTTCATGGAAGTCTCCTTTGTAACCTCTAAAAAGAGAAGAAAAAACATTAACAGCATTAGCAACCATACGTTTATCATGCCTCACAAGTAAACACTGTGGATTCTTTTCTAAATAACACTCTGCTCTCCCCTTCCCTCATGTTGTTTATTAAATGCAATTGCTGGGAAAGACAGAAGCATCTGAAGGGCTTTGTCACCAACGCGTGGGCAGCACATAGCTTTATTCATTGTTTTGTGGAGTACTTGAGTTATAGGGCTTAATTATATCAAGAGAACTAACCTTATATTGGTTTAGGTTAGGTAACCTTATTATAGTTACATTAGGATAATTAGGATCTGCAAGGGAGTATTTCAGTAGTCCACAGTTGGAAGAGCTACCTTATATAGCCCAAGGAGCTTCTCTGTCATGTGCACCAGCCTTAGAATGCCATTCTTATCTCACGGCATTAACCCTGGTGGCGCAGTGATTAGAATGCAGTATTGCAGGCAAACTCTGTCCGTGGTGTGGAATTCGATCGCTGACCGGTCCAAGGTTGTCTCAGCCTTCCATCTTTCTATGAGGGCCCAGATTGTTGGGGGCAATATACTGACACTGTAAACCGATCGGAGAGTGCTGTAAAGCACTGTGGGGCGGTATATAAGCCTAAGTGCTATTGCTATTGCTACCTGCGCTTTGACACCTAGCTTTCATTCAGGATTAAACATCCACACTTTCTCCCTTAATTGCCTGTCTTTCAGCACTGTTACCACAATTGTCACGTTTTGTATCCTGTATTGCTATAAATCTGCTCTCCACTGATCTCTTAACCCCTTAGCAGGAACTGCTTTACTATAGAATGTTTGCAGACAATAACGGAGCCATCTAATACAGAAAAATCTACCTACTGCAGTCAAAGTCAATGTAAAGTAAATGTTTATACTCTTATTTAAACAATAGTCATTTTTTGGGTCATGAATTTGGGTCATTCTCTTCATAGTCTTAAGAATGGGGAGTACATGAATAATGCTGGTCTGGGAATGACACTCCAGCTTCATTACTGGCAACGATTACTGTATTTTCTAAATTAGATTATTATTTGTTACTTGGCTATACTTTGCTTATTTTACAGATCTAATTTGCTATAAACATTATCTGGATAATAGACAGGCTATGCTATATACGAATTATGAACTAGCACAGGAAGTTATTATTGCCCTGAGTTCTGAACAAAACTTCTTCTGAAGTCTCTTTGGACAACCTGCTTCATCAGATTGCAGCTACAAGGAAACCTGCTCAAGGGTTATACCTATCCTGCAAGGCCTGGAACAAATTCTAGTTGGCTTCCAGGCAGTATTCAAAATACAGTTAAAGTATTAAGGAAGGTTTGCAGCAAATAGTTCCTACAGCTTATACAAATAACTTGTGCCTCTGCATTGCAGCTAAATTTGTTTAATCATATCTCAGACAACAAACTTTCCTCTTAATTCTAATAAGTGAAAGTTTCATCTTAACCTCTGTGAATTACTAAAAGTTGAAGGAGAGCAAGTACTGCAGCATGACCACAAATGGAAGAATCTGCTCTTTTATAACCAATCATAGCTAACAGAGATCTTCAAAAGGCTCTTTAAACCTTCATTATTTCAGATATAAATACATATACTCACTATTCCCAGCAAATTATCAATAGATTTGGGAAGGGGGAACGGAGAAGTACATCATATATGTATGTTTATCCC
The DNA here is from genome assembly GCA_032467955.1 of Pseudoxenodon macrops. Taxonomy (NCBI): domain Eukaryota; kingdom Metazoa; phylum Chordata; class Lepidosauria; order Squamata; family Pseudoxenodontidae; genus Pseudoxenodon; species Pseudoxenodon macrops. The sequence continues at coordinate 7,354 of JANHFT010006298.1, forward strand.
ATTTTACTGTGTTTAATAGATCTGCTGTTTTAGGATTACAAGATTAATTTTATCCTGCATTCTCTTTTAATGAAAAAACATAGTTTCTTGAGAAAGGGATCAGATCTTGGCAGCTAGAATTAAACTTTTTTTTAAAAGCTATACAAACTGTGCTGTGTCAATTATATTCAGCTAATTTGGTGTTTATGCCATGAAGATATTAAAATGTTTACTCAAGAAATTAGTTGAGACAGAGTAACTGTAATAGCACTGCAGTAGTTAAGTAAGACTAGCTTTTATATACGGTAAGTATATCCAAAAATTGTAGTAGAATGCAGGAAAGATGGAGGGGGGAGAACCTAGAGCACTCAGGGTCACAAATAATTTGCATAGCACGACATGTGCAATTGCTTCATAAAGCAAAGCTGGACGTTTTTGACATTTATTTCATTGTGCTTTAATGAGTTCTGTCATAATAAGTAGACACAGCATCTACAACAGATAAATTACATCATCCTGCTTCTTTTATTATGATAGCAATGACACAAAAATCTGTCTGCTATGAAGAACAGTTATTTTCATCCTACAATATAAAAAAGAGTCAGGAACCACCATCAATTTTTCCTAAGACTCTACATTTTTTTCCATTCAGAAAGCCAGTTTTCTATCAAAACTGACACAGCAGGAAATAATATTTGTTCAGATATGGAAAAGGTAAAGGTAAAAATAAAGGTAAATTGTTTCTGGAAGTTGACTGCTGAGCAATGCCATGACCTTAGCATAGGTTGTTACACTGTTGAACCTGCTTCCTCTTGGCAGTGTTGGGTTGCTAAATTTTGAACTAACTGCAACTTTTGAGTTACCCTCAAGGTCAGCCCAGCACAAACACATGACAACATTGTATTTTGTTAAATCAAACTTCATGCAAGTTAAAATTTGCTTCTGGGTTTCTAAATCACAATCTGAAGTAACGTATGCTTACAAGTTTATCCCATGATTGATATGAGCATTCAAGTCTTGAGCTGTTAAATATTTAATATCCTCTCCCCTCCCACACGTGATATACCGGAATGCTGTGCCTTTCCCATTTTATCTCTTATTTGCAATGCAAATGTCTATCAATCCAGAATAGATGTGCCAAGAATATTGTTTTAGAACTCTTGGAAACTCAACAAGGGAGACAGGGCAGAGGAAGGGGGAAGGATAGGGGAGGGGAGGGGAGGAGAACCATCAGTAGAACTCAATCATTATTAACAATTTCTTAAATACTGCTTATTATGTTTCCTCTATCATACTACTTTTTCAGGGAAAATACTGTTTTTAACTGAGATGATACAGTTATTACAGATCTGCTGTCTAAACCATTTGCAAAAATGTCAATATGACAAATATACTTAATGTGTCAATGCAAGTGTATCTAAAATTAGAAAAATCTTTAAGTAGGTTATGAGCAGGCTTGGGCTCCCTTTGGGCTCGGCTTTGGAGAAAGACATAAATAGCAATTATGGGGCTGAAATTATCTTTCCCAGTACTTGCTCCATCTCTTCACACATACATCAAGCTCCCTAAAATTCTGTGTTAATTATTCATACTTGAACAATCTGCCCTTTAAGTTCTCTGTGATGTACAGAGCAATCGGAGTAAGAAAGTACTCAGGGAGTTTGATATCCAACCAAGCGAGACTCGAGGTGATCTCTCACTTTTTGCTTGACAGCTAAAATAGCGTCAATCAGAATTTGGCGGGATTGGACCTATATTTAGTTTACTAGTAGAGACCATCTCTGCAAATCACTGATCTGCCATTCCTTCACTTTATAATAATGTTTACTTCATTTAATGGGTTGTTATGGTTTTAAAATATTATGATTTTTTTTTAAAAGATATTCAAGTAAAATGCATTACAAGTTATATTCCTGTTAGCATCCTCAACCTCTTTCAATTTAATGCTGGGTTTTAACCAAATCACATATGCTAAATCAATAATTCTATGTCCCCAGAAACCCTAGAAATTAGGGCAATACCAAAACAAAGCTGTTTGGAATTTAATGCACCATGTATTAAAATTTTAATATCATTCCATATTAGCAACATGTTTAATCTTAGCAGCAAGTAAATTATAAAATTACTACTAAAGTACAATTGTTAAAGTAATATAAAACAAAAACATCATCTTTTTCAGATTTATGTAGCAGGCAATACGCTGCTTCAGACTTTAGGCAATGGCTTTTTTTGATAATAATCTCTTAACAGAACTGGGATTGGATGAAACCTTACATGAGTCTACATCTTTTTTTCCCAATTATGTTTTAATAATAAGATAATAAAATAAAAGGCAATGATAATAATCTGCAACAGAAGCAATTTTTGTTCTACTTCTAAGACTAGTTCTATGTTTAAGATTTCATCCTCTTTCTTTTCTCTGGACAATACTGCAATTTAATTACTAATATTTTGGCAATATTACCATATAGAACAATACTAACAAAAGTACAATACTAAAAAAAAGAATTAATGAAGCAATATGGATCATTTTGCTGCTGGTTTGCTCAGAGTTGCGCCTCGCGTGTGCACAGCAATCAAAAATAGCTTCTGTGCAGAAGCAAAATCCAAGATGGTGGCACCCACGGAGAAACAGAAGGAAACGGCTCCGTGACATCATCACCGAGTTACTAACGGTTCTAAAGAACCGGTTAGAACTGGTAGGAACCCACCTCTGGTCCACACATAGTGAGATGAAGGAATTTTCATCATGCCTTGTAGGACTAACAGGACACATAAAGATAAATCACATTTGCATACCATTCAAAAGAGACAAGAAAAAAGCTAAGAAGGAAACAAAAAAGACCAGAATACATCTTCTCCAGCAGTCATCACCCACATAAACAGAGATTAACACCAGACAAACAACCAAGCAGAGATCAAGGAATCAAACTCAAGGAGAATAAAAGTCACATCCTTGTAACACCTTCAGGGCAAGCTACTGTATATAAACAAGAAGCAAACTCCCACATTCACCAGCACAGATGATATTACCTAGTCAGGCAATGAAAAATATGCAAGCCAACATGCTCAGAGAGCATTAAGGACAATATGAATAGCACAAAGAGTAATATTACATATTATTGACCTTTATAGTTTAATTACTCCTTATTTTATATTATGATGTTAAAACACACAAATCTAAGAATTTCAGGATAACAGTAAGTCAAACACTAAGTCAAAAGCTATATTATCTGTAATAAGTAACAATTAATTAAACTCATCTAGGGAGGGTACCATTCAGGTGTAATTTAAAAAATGGAATCCTCAGTCTAGATTGGATCCACTGGTAAGTAGAATGGCGTTAAAGGGCTCTACATCACATGATACAATCCCCTCTAAATAGGAAGTAGGGAAAAAACTGTTGTAACTTTACATTTTAAAGAGAAAATGTAGGTTGACCTTAACAAGAGAAGAGAAAGAGAAAGAGAAAGAGAAAGAGAAAGAGAAAGAGAAAGAGAAAGAGAAAGAGAAAGAGAAAGAGAAAGAGAAGAGAATTCTTTATTGGCCAAGTGTGATTGGACACACAAAGAATTTGTCTTAGGTGCATATGTTCTCAGCATACAGAAAAAAACAAGATACATTTGTCAAGAATAAAAAGGTACAATACTTAGTGATAGTCAAGGTTACTAATAAGCTATCAAATCATATTAGGAAACAAATAAAAACAATACAATTGAAAGATACAAGTACTTGGTTATAGTAATAAGTGGGAAGAGATAGATACTACAATCTCATCTTAGAAGCTAAGCATGGTATAATTTAACACACTAACAACATAGTTTTTTCCCCCTCAATCTATGTACTTACCTTTTGTCAGTGCTTCATCCAAGAACAATTTTAGCCTCCTGCTTCTGAGTCCGAACATTTTGCCTGTTTCATGCAGAAGCCCTTGATATGTTAATCCATTTTGACCAACAGGGTTTTCCATAAGAAGGGTTCCCACCATTCCATTTAGACACTCTAGAGAAAATGAACAGTCTTAATTTTTAGCCAAAAAAAACTCCTTTCAATTCCACAACATAATTTGCCTTGTTCCCTATGAGGAGGATTTATCTTACAAAGCAATCTCATACCTACATCTGTTGGATTGAGCCCAGCTGGACTCAACAAGATGTAATATTCCTCCTTCCCTTTTCGATTCTACCTGCCTCTGGGAAGCAGAGAGGACAGTCTCCCAGCACCACTCCCAACTGTTTCCTAGAATCCAATTTTACACCACTTATATGCAGAGCATAGAATCTGGTAATGGAGGACTCATGGATAGCAACAGTCACAAACATTACCTCTCCCTGAGGTCACAATTGATGCCAAACTAGGTGGGCACAGTTCCAAGAGAGGAAGAACCCTCTCCAGACCCAGTCAGGTTTTGGCTAACTTTGGTTAAATACTTATTGCAAGACCAGACTGCAATTATGGTATTTTAGAGATTAACTAAAGTTTTTTTTTTACACAAAAGCATCTATCTTATAAAGAGCTTTTACATTTGTACTATTAAAAGATTAAGATAAAAGATGTTCCTTTAACACGAATAATTGGTGCAGGTCAGTGATAGCTAACCTTTTTCTGCTTGGGTGACAAAAGGGTGAGCGCACACACACACCCATAAAGCAATGCCCTCCCCCCACGCATGCATACTGCCCCTCCCACGATGCCCCACACACATGCGCGCAGGCCTCACTGAAGCCTCAGATCTTCCGGTTGACCCATGGTGCCGTTTTTCACTCCCCCCACCCTCTGGAAGGCCGACAATCAGCTGGCCAGCGCACCCATGCGCCCTGGGGCTGACAGAGGGCAACACCCCACGTGCCCTCAGTTATGGCTACGTGTGCCACCCGTGGCACACGTACCATAGGTTCGCCATCATGGTTGTGATGTTCAGACATGTGTAGCCTCTACCACTGAACCAAGAAAACTACCTTCAAGATAGGGTTTAAGTCAAGCTAGACTTCAGGAAAGGTCCAAGATTTCAAATGTTAATAAAATGATCTACCATCAGACAATTAACATTGTATGTGAACATACCTTGTGGTTTTGCATTCACTAGTTGTAAATTGATATACTGACATAAAAAGTCATCAAGATTGTTTATAATTGGCAACGGCCCTGCAGTTACATGAAGCTTTTTTCCACTAAGACTCACCAAATCTGTTTGTTTTTTTACTTCTGAAAAGAAAAGAAAAACTTGTTAGAAACAAACAAGCAATTTCACTACACTACACACATGAACTGAAAGTTTCTTTGTAGGATCTATTTCTTATTAAAGATTTACAAAATACAAGCTAGAAACATGAACAGTGAAGATTAGTATCGCATAGTATTGAACTATGATCAGTGTTTCTCAGCTTTGGCAACCTTAAGACATGGGAACTACTAGCTGGGAAGTTGAAGTCCATCTTCTTCTTGTTTTAGCACTTTGGGTGTCAAGGGAGATACAAAGTTCTGGTTCTTGGTCTTCTGGCAGCCTCAACCATTGTTAACTGATGTTGTTGCAGTGTGTCTTTGATGTGGTCTCTCCATCTTCTTCTGGGTCTGCCTCATGTTCTTTGATCTTTTCCTCTTTTGTATATGCCTTGTACAGTATGGAATCCCATGACATCCTCTCCAGGTGAGCAAACAACTTTGTATGCTGTTTTTGTACATAGTTTAAGATTGATTCTATGCCAATTCTTTCTCTTATGGTCTCATTTCTGATTTTATCTCTTCTGGTCACTCCAGCAGCTTTCCTCAAACATCTCATTTCCATGGTGACTAACGTTCAGTTGTGTTGTGTTTTGTTTTATGCATCCATATTTGTCACTGTGAACATAGGATGGGGATGAATATGTTTTGCATAAGATGCTTCTTTGTGTTGATTGGTACTGTCTTTGTGTTTTGTTTTTAGGATAGAATAGAATTCTTTATTGGCCAAGTGTGATTGTACACACAAGAAATTTGTCTTTGGTACATGTACTCTCAGTGTACATAAAAATACAAGATACATTTGTCAAGACGCAACACGTAATGATAGTCATAGGATACAAATAAGCAATCAGGAAACAATATCAATAAGAAGTCATAGGATACAAACAACAATTGAATCCATACTTCAGTATCTTCACTAGTAAGTAGCAAATGTTTCCAGAGAAACAAGAAAAGGTGCACCTTCTTCTCAAGTAGCTGTTGCAGATCAATAGATCCAATATAGTAAATCCTATATAGTAAATCGTGCCTTTGACACCTCAAGGGTCAACCGCTGCAACTGAAGATCACTTGGAAGCAAAACTTGATCCAGAATGATGCAGCACTAGCTGTGGTGGGCCTGCTTTAGCTTGCCTACAGGATTCCTTAATTTCATGAGCTGCGCTGCTTCCAAGTGTGATTCAAGATGGTGTGATCACCTATAAAACCTACACAACCTGGGGCCTAGTTATCTGAGGGACTGCCCAGTAAGAGTCAAAAAAAGCGGGCATACTATTGGCCCCCTCAATCAAACAATGTCCCATTTTGATACACAGGAAGCACATATTCTCTATGATGCTGCCTAACCTCTGAAATGAGGATCCCTTCTTTGCCCAAAATTTGGACCAATCCCATCTTGATGGTATTCGGGAAAGCCTTAAAGAATTAGCTGTTCTCCCAGTCTTTCAGATAGAGTGGGTGGAACCCCTTTTTTAGACTGCATTGGGGAGGTCATTAAGTGAGGTGATCACATGGATGCCTCGCTTAATGACCATCATGACTTGCAACCGTAATGGGAAGGCTCCATTACAGTCACAATGAGGACCACCTTTATATGTGGATTATTTTTCCCCCCTGCAAACCAAGGATAGTAATATCAAGTTGATAAAATAAGTTGTGGTTTTCCCTTTCCCCACTTGGCATGCCCATTCTTGTTTTAATTTGTTTACATTGTTGTGGTAAGCTGACACAAGTCATAAAAGTTTAAGAGTCTATTAACTGTCATGTTTCCTGTGCCCTACTTTTGTTTGCATTAAGTAAGAGTTATGAGCAAGACATACTGCTTTTTTTTTTTTTAAATCAGATAATCCAAAAATGCTGGCAGCCAAAGAAAGACTTAGTCTTTGCCATGTTTATACAAGACAACTAAGCACTATTTCCATTTTATGCTTTGTCTCTCATCAGAGGCAATCTGACTTGCTTTGTGATGATACAGTTGCTGGGAAAAACAATTGATTCGAAGAGAAAAAATAGTGCCAACATTAAATCAATGAAGTGGCTCAACACAAAATGTTCTTTGTCACCAGTACAAAGTGAAATCTTTCCAAGAGACAGTACACAAATTATAGCAATAAATAAGCAATCCAATGTTATCAAAATTTGAAATACTCTCATAATTTATTTTCTGTATTGACTGTAAAATAATGTGCTTTTAAAATGAATCAACTCTTAAGGGGGAAAAAGCGCTCTTTTAAAGTGACACACTGTATAGAAACGGAGGCAAAATAGGCTTTTCTGTTTAATCTTCCTCTATGGTGAGGAACTGCCTTAAATTCAAAGTCATCTTCTTTCAGGATAGAAGTAACAAATAGATGGTACTCTAAAAGGCATTCTATCTAACATATACCAAATTTATCATGGAAACAGCTAGCATAATTGGTTTTTTAAAGCATATAAATCTATTTCAAGAGTGTACAATATTTTTTTTGTCAGACTTGGTAAAAAGCAGGTTGTGAAACAGACCTATTTGCAATAAAAAAAACTATTGTCACACTTATCTATCATTCTGAAATTCTACTTACCTTGTTTTCCACTATAAATTGCTACTTTTGCTTTTTCAAGACCAAAAATGCACACAATAGTATTAACAAGTCTGGTGAAGTCTAATTTATTGTCTCCCTTCGGGTTTTCCAGCAACACCATACCATCTAGAGAGAGAAATATATATATCAGTAATCTAATTTTGTTTTCTTCATCAGTTAACAATAGGTGTATGCAGCAATATAACTTCTTAATTATTTTGGGGTCCTTTGATTCCATCATAGCATTTGATAAAATACTTCGTAATATTCTTGTTAAATAAACAAGTTAATGTGGGCAGGAAGCCATGAGAATTAGGTGGCTGCTTGGAACTTGTAGCCAAAGAATGTTCTTGAATGACTCCTCACTGGATTGCAGGAGGTATTGAGGGGGGCTTTACAATGTTTGGTCTTCATCCTGCACTGTTCAACAAATTATTTATTGGAGAAATAGTAATCAAATTTGCAGATAGGAGAAAGGGGCGGAGCCATCACCAGCGATGCAGAGGTGAAATCCAGGTGCTCTGGAGGAAATCCCTGGATCTGGACGTTTTCGGGGGTTTTCGGACCCGAAACTTTCCTGGAGGGAAAGTGGGGAAACGGGGCACAG
>JANHFT010006298.1:41217-51965 GCA_032467955.1 Pseudoxenodon macrops
AACAATCTGGGTCCTCATTTTACCCACCTTGGAAGGATGGAAGGCTGAGTCAACCTTGAGCCTGGTGAGATTCGATCTGCCAAATAGCAGGCAGCCCGGCAGACAGCAGAATAGCATGCAGTACTGCACTCTAACCACTGCGCCACTGCAACTAATTTTTAAAATATAAAGAACTTCCCATTATTACCAACCAACAAGGCTGGTAGCCATGCTATCCCAATACATCCTGAGGACAGCAAAGACTCACAGAAATTAATGAGAACAGGAAGAGAAGACAAGCACGTTCATACCTCAGTGCATCAGCTCCATAAGAGTTGACAATCTTTGTTGGATCTGGGTAATTCTTCTTTCGTTTGCTCATCTTTTGCCCATCACTAGAAGGGATTAAACAATAGGAAATATAACAAAACACACCTTTTGGGAAGTTTTCACATTAATTCAACTGCCCATGAAAAATCTGTTCAACATCTGGCAAAAGACAAGAAGCATCTATATGTGCTGCAAAATACAGATGGAAAAAAACCAACCATTACTTTGGCAATCCACATTTAAGAGTTTAGACTTATGGTTAAGTCTCATTACCCAAATCTTTTTCTGTTTATTTTACCCCTCTGAAATTATAGTTGAATTTGAATCCTTGTTAAAGGAACTGTTGCTTCATTTTAAGGAGCCCAATGAAGACATAGTTTGTGACTCCCACCTTCTTGTCCTTCTGCAAGAGCCTGAAGACTTGGCTTGGGCCCCTAAGGGTGGGGAGGGTGTACCACAATGGAGATGGTTGATCAATAAATAGCAGCTTCCACCTTACCACCACCACTACCTCTCCCGGGTACATTCTGCTTCTTCTGTACATATTCATAATATTATTATCTTTTAGTTTTAGTTATAATTTATATTTTTGTATAATTTGTATATGTATATATTATGGTTTTAGTTTAATGTTGTAAGCCACTCAGAATCGCTTTGCAGCGAGATGGGCAGAAACAAATTTAATAAATAATAATGACACCAAGGATTACCCGTGGAAAAATATTCAATATAGGCAGCAGAAATTTAATAAGGAATAAAATATTATTATACTTGCCTGGCAAGAACTAGGCCATTTACAATTACATTTTTGAAAGGAGGCTTCCCGAAGAGGGCTGACGATAACACCAGCAAAGTGTAAAACCTGCGAGAAAAAATGATATTAGCTGATTCTAAGCCGGTTGTTGTTAAAATAATATACTTACATTTTTGTAAACTTATAATTTTTAATTAAACCAAGCCAATTCTTTATAGTACATTTGAAAGCATGGAGATATTAAGAACTCTTCATTTCCCAAAATTATATTCTGCTTACAGAAACTTCTGGAAAATATGAACTTGAATTATTATCTTCCAATTACTAGCTTCTAATATACCTGTCTGAAACATTTGTAGTTATGTGCTGCTCACTATAAATAATATTTATACATTTATATATTTAAACCATTGTATTTTACCCGTCTTGTGAGACTCGGGAAGCTTTTCTGCCCTCTGGAATGATATTCATCCAGAGATCCAGATGGCTTCATCCTAATGTCACTGATGCTACACAGGAAGCTAATAAAACTACCCTAACTACCATATTCTCCTAGCTTTGGGGCCAAAATGAAGTTCAGCCTGTGGGATTTCTTTGTTTTTGTGTTGTTTTGGGAGGCATTCACAATTTATCTTTTTTTTTTCTTTTATACTTTTAATTGTAAACTGCCCAGAATTATTGGGAATCAGACAGTCTATCAATTGTAAATAAATAATCCTTATCCGCCATAATACCATGACTGATGCAGGCTGCTTTACTTTGGCTTAAAAAGAAGATGCCTTTTTTTAAATAAACAAATTAGTGGGAAATGCAAATGATCTGAACAATGATGCCCGTGTAACCAGCCAACTTGTGATGGGTGAAATTAATCCTTGTTGCTTGCCTAGTTAAATTTAACCTTTGTAATATCTAGGTAAGGTTTCTCTTTTTATTTTCAATACTTGTCTCATCTCTTCCCCTCCCCTCCCTTCCCCTTCAATTTTGTTTTCCTCTTTTTTCTATCAGTGTATCTAACCCATCTCATGTTTTCCTTTTCTTCCCTTTTCCCATTTCTGTTGGAAGGAGAAAGGTTTTTCTTATAGTAGTTTTAAATGAGTTCATATCTGGCTGATAAAGCCAGGTGTGAAACCAATTCATTGTACGTATTTTACAAGCAATTAATATTGATACATAATACAATTAATTAATTAATTTTGTACTATCCTCGTCCTTTTGGGTACTGCAGTTTCAGGCAGATATATATGTAGTACAGGGTCATAATACTATTATCTACACATTTACAAGTCTATTACGAAGACTCATTCACTGGGCTAAGGACTGCTTTCAGTTGGAATTTGCTAAGTTAAAAGCAATGTGTAGGATTTGGTTTGTGTAGATTGTGCAGATCACACAATCAAACAAATGTTCAGACTGGATTCGACATTTGTATTCATCTTTACTTAGTTCTTCACAAGGACCTGGGAAAGGTAGATGTTGTGTGATGGTGTTAAATATATTATTGCAAGATGTTCAGCTACAAAGCTGCTTTTTGCAATTAACTGGTGAGTTTGGCAATGCAGACAGTGTCTAAATCACAGATATTTTGATATTATTATTTATACTTCCTTTTGAAAGATTTTTCTTAGGATCTTCCTTTTGGATAAAAAGCAGCGCTACTTTAAGATAAGAATTCTCAGCAGACAGCTACATTTATAAAGTCTTGCGTGGAATAAATAATAAAACTGTTACCATCCTCTGGTTTGGTCAATGCCTTCAGCTATGAAATCAGCAGGAAAAGCATCTTCAAATTCTCTCTTATTCTCAAACGGATAATGGACTTGGGCATAAGGCATACTTCCACTTTCAAACCAGCAGTCAAACACTTCTGAAACACGATGTAAGACACCTTTGCCACAGCATGAAGGGATAGTTATGTGATCAACACTAAAGAGAAGAAAAAAATCCAGTAACTGATACTGAATATTTATTTCAGAAGTAGTAATGTAGCCCTCACTAAAGCTTTCTCATAACATTTTTCCCAAGAGTATAGGCACCATCAGTTTCTGTGGTTTTATTGTTTCAATTAAGACAGATATTGTATTATTCATACTGTTGATGTTTGCTTTTGCGGAAAACTGCTGTGAACCAATTCATTGAGATCGGTGTTATTTAATTTAAATAAATAAATAAATAAATGGCAATCCCTAAAGTCAGCCCTAACACAAGATGGCACTTAAAAAAAGCTGAGCAGTGGGAGTCCTTAAGAGGAAAAAGCACCAACTTCTTTAATCAATCAAGGCCAGGGCTTCTTGTAGAAGGAGAACTCCTTGAAGGCCTGCTCTTTGTCAGAAACAATTCTCTTTTTTCCTGATCTGTATTGTGCTAGCTTCAAGATCTTAGTTCCTTTTGACTTTCTGAGCTATGGATGTATCCCCAGCTTTCAATCCTCAGATTACATGCCATTTCAGTTTCTGAAATTTCAGACTTCCAGGCTTTATCTCCCATTATAAGTTCACCTACTGACTTACTCTCTGTTCCAGTCTGCAGACAAAAATTCTCTTAATATGACTTTTGCTGTACAGATGCCTTAGTCTCCTTTACAATCTTCAGCCCGAGTGTCATCTCTATTTCACACTGAACTGATCCACAGCTAAACTAATAAAGCACTTAAAACCAACACATCAATTGATTCCTCCTTGTGAGCCTTGAACAGGAATGATCGTTGAAAGGAACCATGCTAGCTCATTCATATTAGAAATAAACAATGTTTGAATCATCTCTTTTTATGTTACATGACAACTTCTCCCTTACGCAACCTTACACAGTTCAACTCAGCCCAGAATCAATCTGTGTCATCCAATAAAAATCATTACAGTGGCCCACCATCAGAATATTATTATACAGGTTGGAATGTTTTGTTTTTTGCCAGAAAAATAACCAAAGACTAAAATATTCATTTTTTAAGGTGCAATTCTAAGCATTTCTCTCACTCTACTTATCTGAATTTATTTGAAGGTAGCACCAGACCCAATACAAGTGTTTTAGACTGGCAATGAATTAATCATAGAGTGCAAGGGTTTGGAAAGCAATTTACAGATGATCTAGTCCAGGGGTGTCAAAGTCGTAGCCCGCAGGCGGGATGCCTCATCCCGTTTGCAAAGGGGGAAAGTTGCGATACGTCACGTGACGATAACGTGTCGTCGCGAGTTTGACATCCCTGATCTAGACTCATCCACTGCCCAGTGAGGAATGCAGCAGCTAATTACTATATGCCAGCCAATATTGACTCAACCAAACTGTAGGATCTAAAATAGGAGCAGGCAATTATTTTTGGAAGGAGGGTAAGCATGGGTAAATGCGATCAGAGCATACAGCTGATATTGGAATCTATAAACTTATTTTTCCCCATGCCTTATTATCAAATTACCATGGGAGTAGAAAAAAAAACTGCCTTTTTCTCCCATAATGCCAATTTATGGAAAGGGAGACCAAAGCTTTCACTGATATGGATAAAGACTTTTCTTCTATAGTGACAGTAGCAATTCCAAGATAGGAAAGACTGTTTTTAAAACTGGGAAAGTTTTTAATCTTGCCCATCTCCTTATGAATTCTTATTCATTTGTACTGAACAAGAGCAGGAGGAAGATTCTTTTTAAACGCTTCGAACACTTTTTCCACCAGTATATCCAAACTGATAAAAGGACACACCAAGGGTGATTCACACATGATGGCCCACATACGTTCTAAAATGAAGTTTGTGAGGTTTTTAAATAATGATTCAAAATGAACAAATGGTAAGTTTGATGAATCTTTACTTGCTTCTAGAATACACAAACCTTTCTCTGTGGAGATCAGTGATTTTCACTCCTGACAGTTCTTCCAGTTCTGCTACAGACCCAATACAAACCACCTGTCAACATTCAATACATTGCATATTTATTGGTTTAAAAATAATAATAATAATCATTTGTCTAAATTTAAAGTAGAAGCAGTGATTAAGAAATAGGAACTGATATTGTGGGTTTAACCAGTACGTTTTAAATGTGAAAATATCATTTTTCAAAATCAAATACTGTAACCTTTTAACGAGGACTCTACAGTGGGCAAAGGCTGACTAAGATATTACATGCAGAAATGTCCTATGGATCATGCATCCGTTGCAAATGAGCCTGTTCTCAGACAAGACTCAGAAATTAAGTGCCCAAAAAGCTACTTATGGTAGGGTTGCCTATCTTTATAAAACAATTTAGGCTAATACAAACCAGCAAGAACTTCATATCTGAACATGAGCAAGAAATACAAAGTATATTTACGTAAAAGATCATCTATAAAATATAATACTATCAAGTTATTTAGTTCATCAGAATTATGATACAACGTTCATTCTCGTATTGCCCTTTTCTTACCTACCTCTTCAAAATCGTCACTGACCCACAATGGAATGGGTGTTCCCCAATAACGATTTCGTGAAATGGCCCAGTCGCGTGCATCTCTCAACCAGTTGCCAAACCTCTTCTCTCTCACGAAGTCAGGGACCCTAATCATTTTTTTAAAAAAAGATTCTTATTGATGTACTGTTATCTCTACATTCTCTACTAGGTTGGCTGACATTTTCTGCTCATTTAACCATAGTTAACTGTCAAGAGAAATATTCTCTCCTACTGCTAATGAAATCTCATGCCAGCAGCCTAAGCCATTAAGACTTACATTTCTAGCAACGTTGATTCTTAACACTGGCCAATAAGGAGCATTATCCTTCTCCCTGTGCGTTATTTGTTGTTCTTTTACATTTCATTATTTCATTGGGCCACTCGGTGGTAAGCCGCGTTTTGTTCTATTCAATGCAAGATTCTTAATGCATGCCTGAATGTTTATTTTTATCTCTTGAAAGCCCCCATTTTTCAATGTTTAATCAAATAATATTAAAAAGTAATATTTAGTTTTCTTGGACAAGAATCAGTCAAAACAGAAATTCATTCCACATTTCACTTTATAAAATAAGGGTTCATATTTTTAAACAATCAGGTTTCTGACAATATTCATTTTCATGTCCTATGAGAATGTAATTGTCTTCAAAGATTTTAGAATATGAACTTATTAAATTGCACTCTTAATGCTAACCTTAATGCTGATCTTTAAAATAACAAAAGGAATACTAAATTAAGATAAAAGAGTAATTGAGCACCCTGTTAATGTGAAAAATGAACTTTGCAACCTTGCGATTTCATACAATAGCTTTTTGCTGCAAGATATGGATGGGTGGCATCTTCCTTTTTGAGTATAGAAAAATATATTCCAATTTAATTTGCTAAGTAGAAATTCAGAAAGGAAATAATATAAGCAAAATTATATATTATTTTGCAACATGCTTTTTCAGAGTTTTCAGAGAATTTTTTTCAGAGTTTGAACATCCATATTTTTTAAATCAAGCACAGAGTACAATACAAAAATATTAAGAAGCAAAATATATAGCAATTGCATTCCCTGCTCAAAGAGAAAACTTCTGAACAGCTGCAATATAAAATATAAAATATAGAAAAATTCCCCATAAGGCACTGTAGAGAATAGATTGCTGTTCTCTGATTGATCAATTGATTATGTATCATCAAGCTGTTTTCAACTCCTAGCAACCACGTAGGCTGTTCTCTAGAAACAATCAAACGGGAAAGGATGCTGTATATATATGTAATATACAAAGACACGCCTGGGCAACATCTCTGGCCCATGTAACAACAATAAAGATATAAAGTCCCACCACCATTAAAAAAAATGCAAACCCACACCCTGACATACTTACTACAGCCTTTCCCAGCTAATTATTTTTCCAGACTCATTTTGAGCCAGCTGAAGTTTCTAGAGCATTTTCAAAATGCAACTTGTCTCACCCATCTCAAAGAACATGGATCTATCTTAAGAGAGCTTTTTAAAAAATCAACTGTTAAGACATGGGGCTGTATCTTTCAATAGAGGCTGATTATCACTTGGTCTATGGCTGTCATCTAGTCTACTACCAATTTCAAATTACTGATTCATATATCCACTGCCATAGCTAGGCTTAATGAGAAAAAGAAGTACAGACGTTTCATCTCTTTCTTATATCTCTTCTCCCTTTTTTCAAGTACCATTCGGGTCTTAAAACAACAATCTGCTAAGCCTTCAACAGGAAATCCCAGAAGGACTGTAACTCACAAGAACTCTGGGAAATCTCAAAATCTCGCTCAATTGTAAATCTGCCACGAATCAGATTTGCTTGGAAGCTCACATTAGTTTTGTTTCATAATATAACAATAGTTCCTTTTCTGGCATTCATTGCAAGAGTGCCACCCAGTGAAGTGCAGGTTACTGCCTCTGGTTTAATAAACCTGAAATGGGAGTCTGAAAGGCAGCCCAAGAAAAAGATGGGTGGGTGGACGGGCGGGCAGACGGGCGGACGGGCGGACGGACGGACAGACAGACAGACAGACAGACAGACAGATAGATAAAAGGCATTTGGACTTCTGCCACCTTCATTAGAATCATTTCCCCCCTTTTATACTTATCTGTATCCTGACCAAACTTTTATGTGCTCTTCTTATCTTTAGAATACTACCTTTGCATTTCTTTGTATTGCTTTTTAATTAATAACAAAAAAGAGGGGGGGAAAGGAGCAAAACGCAAAGCTAACAGTAATGGAGATACATATATTGTCAAAGAGTAGAAGAGAAAAAACCCCAAAAAGTGCTTTAACAAAAAAATGAAATATGACAAAGTAAAAACATGTGTCATTATAACAATAAACACTTAGAATTCTATATATACACTTGTATAATGTAAATAGTATTCAAGTACGTATACATTCCTAATATTCCGGTCTCCTGGGCCTTCCAGATGAGCGTGAAAACCTAGCTCTGCCAACTCATGCAAGGATGAGCGATGGGCACCCAACCCTGGGGCGGTTGGTGGCCTGAGATCGCTCTCTCTGCCTTTTAACGTATCTTTTATCCTTGCTTTTATGTGTTTGTCAACTGTATTTTTATTATTTTATTTGTAAACTGCCCAGATTCTTTTAGATGGATTATGTTTATATAGAAAGGACTATCAAAAGCAGCACTTTGTTGAAGATGTAATAAGCATAATGCTTCTTTAAAACATATGTTTCTACAAAGTCCTTACCAAGTTTGGGGGAGAAAGTTATGGATTATATAAACATGGTTATGCAACAAAAGTTAAAATTTTCAGAGGATACATATACCTAGTATATGGAATTTGTTAACCGGACAATGTAAATTGATTATTTGTGCCCTTACTATGAATAAAAGTCTGACATTGTGGCACTGGAAAGATAAATGTATGGCTACATTTTTTCAATGGTTTGAAGACCTGATTGTAATTGCCACTCATGAGCAGATTGCTTTTAGACATAGACTTTGTATAGACAAGTATAATGAAAGATGAGACTCATTTATACAGAATATAAAAGGCTAAACAATATTTTTTTTACCTTACTAAATAACTGTGGTTAGTGTATACTTTGTTCTTAACAATAACCAATCAACCAAACAAAACAAAAAAAACAGTTTTAAAAAGGAAGTTACCCTTACAGGGACATACATAAGGAATTTATGTAGCCTTCTGGTTTTATATCCCACCAGGAGATACTTTAGAAAAGCAATTATCATATACTGCCATCTAGTTTTACAATCTTGTTATGGCTTGCTTACAATATGTTTTTTTGGAAAAGTATAGTTAGTTCTAAAGTATTGGACCATAAAACCTAACTAGTTCAACCTGCGCTCAGTCGATGGGATCATTATTACTCAACTCACCACTTACACCTTGCTTTGGACCAGAGTGTCCCAAACTGTGAGGTGTATCTCCCTTAGGGAGGTGCCAACAGAACATTTTAGCTGTACATTGTTACAATAAATCCACTTTTCCCAAAGTTTCATTGTATTGTTTTCCTGGTTTGTTTTGTTCTTTGGAATTTTAGAAGAGGTACATACATTTAGACTGCCCTAAAGGAGGTGAGATGGCGAAATGTTTAGGAATCCCTGCTTAGTTAAATCACAGTACAGAACTCCAACCTTTCTCAGTTGATGGCACCTCTGGGAAGCTGAGAACATTTTATAACAACTCTCCAAAACAGATGTCAATCACCAAATGATTGTAATGGACAGTATGGTCAATAGAAAAACGCCTATTAATCAGTAGGACAATTGATGAGGGTGTGCCTGCCCCTTTTCTCTT
Organism: Pseudoxenodon macrops; assembly: GCA_032467955.1. Lineage (NCBI taxonomy): Eukaryota > Metazoa > Chordata > Lepidosauria > Squamata > Pseudoxenodontidae > Pseudoxenodon > Pseudoxenodon macrops. The sequence goes on from JANHFT010006298.1 coordinate 50,486, forward strand.
TTTTTTAAAACCGCTTTCTCCCTCATCCTATGCTTGCTTCTCTTTTCTGGGAAGAGAGTAGCAATCCCAAGTAAAGGAGTGAATTGCCACCAGTTTCCATTTTTGTTTTCTAAGAATAACTATTAGCTCACAGGCATTTTTGGAGAGAAAAATACTGGAGATGACACTTGGCTCTGGAGAATGATAGCTTCGTTTTAAGGGGGGGGGAATTAGAAGGAATTCTTTTTAAATGAAAGCGGGCAGCCATACTGTTGGTTATTGAGATATCTCAGAGCCCATGGGAATCCCTCAGTCCTTCAAGGTAGACAAGATCAAGAAACAAGATGCTGCCTAGACCTAAAATTATTCTTATTAGAATGGCTATAGCAATGGAACCTGCAATAACCTTTTCTTTCTCTTTCTTTCATCTTTTTGTGAATTAGGGGATGTGAATCTTAGTTGTTTCAAAAATCTCTATCTTTGTATGAGCTTAACCCAAATGTGTTGCCTTGCTCCATCAATGTCCACCTTAATACTTTCTAAAGAATTTTAGAATGATAAGCACAGTTGCTCTTATGGATAAGGAAACAGAACTTCAGAGATGTGTCATTTATAAAATAAACACTATTTATGTAAGGCATTTGTATGTCGTTTCTCATTTTATATATTTCAATTGTTTATTCAGATTGTTTAAACTCACCATTTTAAAGAAATGTTTTTTGGTTCTTTCTCTTTGATAGTTCCATTTAATTTAAGATTACAGACTAGTTGCACTTTGTTCCTTCTAGTTAGTAGTTAATTAGAATCTTGATTTTTAGTTAGTAAAAATTTAAATATAATATAGGGTGGAAATCAATAAAAAAACACAAATCTTATGATGATGTTGTAGCTTATTACTCGAATTGATGGTTATTTTTAAATGATCAGCAAGATCATAGTTCATCATAGTTTGAGATCAGCTATTCCTAAATCTTAAAATATGTCAGTTCAAAAATACATTAGTATTAAGCTATTATCTCATTAAAAACTAATTAGCTATTCAATTATGTTATAAAATTTGCCAAATCATATTCAATCTAGTTCATTACAGAAAACACCTATAAGGAATAAAAAGGATTCCTAAGAGACATTAAGTCCTATCAATCAGCAATTAGTCTATAGTCAGTGCAAGCATCACAATAAATTCCAAAGATTTTATAGAATCCAGAAGTCTTTGGACCTCCAGAGCTTTTATACTTAGAACACAGCAAATTCCTCAAGAGTCTTGACTGAATTAACAGACAGTGGCCTTGTTCCTTTACATGGTGCCAAATTTACAAACTGTATGGTGCCAAAGTGTGTAGATATTTTGAGCATTCACAAAAATTTTGATGACATATCAATATATATGATATATATATATATATAATTTGTTTTCGTAGGTTTTCACGGGTATAGGTATGCAAGTCTTGGCGTATTCGGGTCTTTTCTAATCAGAGAAGCCATTGAGATCGAAAAACGT